>SZWC01000909.1:51366-74382 GCA_023375785.1 Penium margaritaceum
CTATGCGGGTTGGTGGGATCCTCCCCTTCTCCTTGAAAGTGGAAATGGGGAATCAAATACTAGTGATCCTCTTGACCAACGTGGACCAGAACATTGAAGGCTCGTAGAAGCATCCACATGTCCATCTCATTGAGCAGTGGAGCAAGGCAATAGTCCTGAAGCTGTGTTCCGCTGCCCATGAAAGGAAGACATCCTTCCATGACAGGAATTCACGCGCGCCAAGCGACGATGGAGTCAGGTCCTTATGGGAAAGGATCTTGCTCAGGTCTTCCCATGTCATCCCCATGGAGGCGGTGCTGGTGCTGACAACGACACTTTGCTGACGGGCCATTGCACTGGCTTCGGTACCAGTGACAGCTCTGGCATTGGCACCGACCCCTCGTAACACAGATCCCGTTGCAATCATAGGGCCTTTCAGACACGGAGGAAGCTAAGATGGTAGTGTGGGTTTTGTTGCCCTCGCTTTGCTGCCAAAGAACATTTTGGCAGCAATTTGCCGGATCCGCTTTGGGCCTAGATTTCTGTTGCGAGCTCAAAGCTTGATAGGAAACGCCTCTCCAGCTCTTAGGACTCCTGCTAGGCTGTCCGAGGCCTGTGCAGTGGCTCTCTAGGCCAGAAGACCCCGTCGTCACCCTTGATGGATGGGACAGTGCTTGGACCCTCTCTCCCTTGCCCACTTCTGCCTCTAATGTTCCTCCCCCTTCTCTCACCACCTCCAACCTCTTTGTACGGCCTCAGGAAGTGACTTTGACGTGCCTAGACCATTGCGTATCCTGCTTTTTTGGCAGCCGTGTGGATCTACGGTCGCACGCCACACAACCATCCCTATTCTTGCTCAGTGCCAGTCAGATCCGCCACTATTTTGCGTCTAGCATGGCTTTGATATCACGAGATGAGCCCAGAAATCCAATGCATCTTACGGCTCATCAAATGGTATAGTATAGAGGGAGGTAGAAGTGGGTTTTATGGACAGCCACGGGGAGAAAACCTGTATACAAAATCCCAGTAACAGCTCACAGAGCTGTTACAGGTTTGGCTCGCTAGTCAAGCTCCACCCGTCGACTGGCAAGCGAGCTCGCTGACAAGTCCCGCAAACCAGGGAAGAAACCCCTGGAGCCCCAAAAACCAGTGAGTAGGGACTCGCCCTGCCTGGATACATCTAAGATACATCTCTAGGAAACGGAACACGCTCTTTCCCTACCTACGTGCCAATTTTTCAGGACATGCATAGGTTTGGTAATACAAGTGCTAAACAATGTCACTTTCTAGCTGTGAGCTACAATCAAAACTGGCAGGGGAAACTAAGCTTGAGGTGATGCCTTCGAGCTCTAGTGAGAGGGAGATGGGCCATGCAAGTAGGATGGAGGTGCCTACTCAAGTGGAGCTTGAGGATTGCATGACGTCACGACGCGTCATCTCCAGTCTTTACACTAGCATGCCCCACGCATTAACACTCACACCACAGAGGGAATATGTACGGTGAGAGATGAACACCATCTGCCTGAAGTTTGAGACAAATGCAACCATTTGCAGATGCAGTTTGTGAAAAGCAGCTATCCGCCCTCGGTAGTGTTAGTTATCAAGGACTACCAGTAACTGTGTTGTATTCATTTCATCGTTGGCACTTTGTTGCTTCTTTTCAAGCAAAGACACATTTTTTGTTTGGTATCTAGAGTCCTTACAATTGTGTGTTGCATGTGTATGAATGCGAGCTTCATGAAATAGATTTTTTTGTGTGAAGAGTTGGTCTGGCTATCTCTGTGAACACCCAGCAATGGGGACCTTAGTTGTGTATGTGAGCCATGCAGTTCATGTCACTTCTGCGATACTTCTCGTATTCTATGCTGACATTCGGTACAGCCAAGTACATGCCAACAAGACAAATATGCCCTTCATGTGTGGATTCCAGGATGTTAGCCAAGCATGCATGTACAGAAACAGCATGGTCGCAATCCGGTTTGTTCTAGCCTGGACGTGAAAGTACAATGGGGATTGGCTGAAAACTACGTAGGAAGATGGATGTAATGGGTACATGACGTGCTGAGCCCCGGAAAGGTGTCGTGGACATGACATGTAGAGGCTTGCACTTGGTCACATGGTCACAAACAATCGTGGACTGTTGGCGGGGACAGTTGACCCTCCCCCCTTCAGTCGTGAATCGGTTTTGGAGTCTCCGGTGCACACCGGTGGCCATTTAGGGGCATCGGGATTTTGTGGTGGAGCTTCAACATGGCCTTGAAGCTCTTCATCAAACGAGGTGAGTTTACGTGCAAGGTATGAGAGACATATGCTGTTGGACGTAAATGCCTAGATACCTATTGTTGGCGCTATACTTCCCTAAACCTGAGCCAGTGTCCAGAGGATGGAGGCTTGTGCATCCACCCAACTGGTGCGTATTCAGTCGCGTAAGCCGTCCAGTTGACCAGCCGTCTCATGAACCAAGGCACTTTGTCCAACAACCCTTGCGCACTTATCTCGCCCAGCCCCGCATACACAATGTCTGGCTATCTCTGGCAGACAAGGTGGTGTGCTTGCAATGTCTCAATACCGCCTGCCATAAGTGCTACCTCCCCACCAATTGGCTATGCAGGCCACCGCCGCCACCTCTGTGACGGCACCTTCCGACCCAAGGCAACGCAACCATGGTCTTCCTGCAGGACCCATGTGTGCTGTCGAGTTCGTGGCACCACCGGCTGCACCACCCGCATCACCATCACCTATACCGCTACCTGTAACACCCGATGTACCAATAGCTACACTTCCAGCTGCACCACCCACTGCACCACCTCCTACACCACAAGTTGCACCACTCACTGCGGCACCCGCTATACCACCTGCTCCACCAACACCTACACCACCAACTGAACCTCCCACCACTCATGTGCATGCCCACGGTCGGCCGGTAGAACACACTCATCACTGCCAGATTCCTAGCTGCTCGTCTACTTTGCGTCCATCAATGCAGCATCAGCCTGCGGGTCCTTCACCCGACACCCTCGCTATTCATGGGAACCGCATTCCTAGGAACGCGGGCCCACCGCCATAGCAATCTGTCCCTCGGGGTCCCGTTTCAGCCGTTCATACAGCACCGGCTCTAGTCCAGCCTCCAACTTTGAAGCAGGTGCCGAAGAAGAACTCTTCTTCTGGATGAATCAGGATCGGGAGTATAAAGACTGGAAAAGGTGCTGGGATGAAGACGCTACGAACAATCGACGACTGCTTCAGATGGAGCCTCACTACCCGGAGCAGATGGAGGACCCGTCTTACACAAATTCCTCTTAGGATAGGCACTGGGTGCATTGTCCTAGTGTTCCTTCTGGAAATTGGACTGTAGTCTGGATTTTTTCTTCTTTCTTTCACAATCATCACCTTCTCTTCTTTGCTCTTGCCTTGCTGGGCCTCATCCTTTCTTGTGTCTGTTTTTGCAGGTACGTTGGATAGCGCTCCTGATGGAACAACAAAGAAAAGGAAAGCAGACACCTACAAGCTTCTTGAGGGGCAGAAATTCCGGAACATGGCTGCTTGTAGGGCAGCGATAGAGGAATATGCAGTTGCACACCGTTTTGGGCTGTCGTGGGTGTGGAGTGAGCTCGGACGCGTCAATGTCCACTTTTTGGAGGCATTGACACGGGTTTATACATGGAGCATTTGAGTAGTTGTAAGTTCCAAGCTTGGGCCTGTTAAACTTATCCACTTCATTGAAGGGCACTGCTGCATGTCAAGGATTTGGCACAGAATTCCGGCCTGGACAACCAGATGGTTTGCCCGTAAAATCTCCACCCAGATGGCCCACACTCCTGGAACTCCTCTCGCAAAGCTTCGATTTACCATCAAGTCAGCAGCCGGTGTGCAGATAGCCAACTGCATGCTTAACCAAGTCCGGTCTGTCACACAAGTACAACTCATGGGGGCCAATGCTATTTCATGGCAGTACTTTCTGTTGCTTGGTTAAGAGGTAAGAACTACGTAAAAACAGTGTGGTTTGAGTATTCTTCTTACGTTGCATGTATAGTCAGACATCTCACTCTTTGTTGTTTGTGTTTGTGTAGCTGAAATTTGTGGAACTCGCCACTTATGATGTGGCCGAGATGGATTAAAAGAATAAGGTGTAGTGGGCGCTTGTGGATCTCGGAGCCACACATCTTGGTTGGGACTCCTCTCACCGTATCATGACCATGGATGAAAACTTCTTGAAGAATGGACACAAGCAAGTCATGCTGATCATGTATTTTTTTATGCGAACAATCAAGCGTGTCCCATTGCTCGGCACTGGTTCCAAGTGAGAGCAAGGAGTCATATACCTGGTTCTATTTGCATCTTAGCCATGCTTACCCTATAGCATCCACTACAGGTGCAATCATTGTGTCAGGCAGGGAGGCAAGCTTGGCAAAAGTTGTGGAACAACATCTATCCGGTACTATACACACATACTGTATCCACCGTCTACGTAGGAATGTGCAAGAGAAGCAGGGGAAGAAGGCCACATACTGGAAGTGGACATGTACACATGTCCTTCCTCATGGACAGCTCTACCAAGCTATACGCCATTTACGGGCCGTCAGCAAGCCGTCTTCCAACTACGTCATCCCAGGACCAGATGGGTATCTTGTGGCATATTGTTGCAGAAGTGGAAGTTGTACATGTTCCCTATACCACACGGGGGCCACATCATAGTAACGCCTCGGAGTCCCTGAACGCCCGCCTCAAGTCCCTACAAAATTCTCACCCGTTCTATTGCTTCTTGCAAGTCTACTACTTTGTGCAGAAACTCATGGCTGAGAGGCGGGAGAAGATCGTCAACTGCACCGTAGCCCCTGCCCTCAAGAAAACACTCGCATAGTTTTACGGTGGCTCATGACTAGGAAGTCATTATGGAGGGGCCGCACTCTGCAATGGTGCAAGGACCAACGAACGTGCACCGGCGGGTGGACCTCTGGTGCTCGACTTGTGATCGTGGCCGCTGGTGCAAGTTTGGCCAGCCTTGCCAGAACGCATGTACAGTGATGATAGAGGTGGATGAAGACCCATCCGCGCCCGTTGACGTCGGCCAGACACTGATGCCCTGGAGTAAGAAGTACAGCAATTGCATACCATCCATTGCAGCAAGGTTATTCACGCCATCCCGTCTGGCTAGGGGTGACCAAGAGCGCACTGAGGCCGGGCCCACAAGTACCCATCTGGAGTGTGAACCACTCCGTAAGCGCAACTTCATCTGTCCCAGGTGTGGAAGCAAGGGCCAGACGAAGAAGAAATGTCCCAACCCTGCAGCACCGCGTTCACATTTGGCAGTTAAACAACTCAGAGCTAACCGCACAGCAACAGCTACAGGTACAAGACAATACGACAAGCAGCGACACATGGAAGTGCAATCAATAGAGTGGTACCAGATGGAGCAGCTACCAAAAAATCTGACATAGACGACTACGACTCTGAAGATCAGCCTAGGGATTCTTCCACAGACAAGGAAATTGACGAGGCAGCAGAGCACGAATTCGACGACAATGTTTTATGGACAGTGGTAATGAGGAATTCCTCCGATTCGCAACAGAGCTGGAGCATGGGTTGCTGAAACAAGAGGACTATGACGCAGAAGGTGCTAGGTTCATGGACAAGTATGGTGGAATTCAGGATGACACGAAGGATGAGGCAGAGGAAGAGGACGTGGGAGGGACAGATGCCAAGGAAAAGGGTGAAGAAGGCGCAGAGTGCAAAAACCATGAAGTGAGGGGCATGGATGCACCTGTGATTTGAGGCAGGTGTATGGATTTTAAGTCTTCCCTCCAATATACTTGTTTGTACATAGTTTTCTTTTGTCATAGAGAGCCTTCTAACCATTCTCAATATGTCACTGTGCATGAGTATAAGGTTCAAGCCCTCGGCCACTGTAATAGTTTCACTTCATGCACTAGATGTGCCAATTCATGGACCAGACTGGCCTTGCTTTTGGAGGCAATAGTAGTATAGGGGCTCAATCTTGGTCCCTCACGCTTTACAGGTTGTGTGTTGGAACGTTGTGTCGTGTTATGTATTCAAAAGTCAAGTTTTTGGTTTTACATTGTGAAGACATGTTTCTTACAACAATCCTGTCCACATGAACCATGAAATGTGTTAAAATATTAGGTTAGAATTTTTGTGATAGCAATCACAATGAATTATTCATAAACTAAACTATAGGTACATCACTGAAAAATACATCATGGCACATCTTCCTACAAACTGGAGTGCAAAACTGTATCTAAACCACAAAGAACACCACTCCTAGTCCTCTGCATTGTTTGTGGCAGAAGTCAATGGAGTACATTCAATCCTTTGCAACGCTGGCAATAGTGACTTTATTTGTTTGTGGGGTTGGGACATGCTACATGTTGTCAATAGTACACGAGGAAATCACAACCTTTTGTTTGTTTGTTGCTATATGATACCACCTGCTTAGAACCATTAGAAATTGCACGATCATCGATGTACGTGACCAAAGATGTATTGCTCGATGTTTCTCAAGACTTTGACGATGAGATCATAATGAGCCCCGATCTACTCACCACATCAGGTGGTCGTCGGTAGTTGTGCCCCATGTGTGTCATAATTGGATGGATCCACACGCTCCATCCTTGTATGCACCAGTGGCTTGTGAACAGCAGGTCATGTCCATTTAGTGGCATGAAGCCAGTTTCTAGATGTGTTTAACTCCCATTGAAAACAGTAACAGATGGAATTCTGTATTGTGAAAGCTGGTTATCATTACGGTTCATTACAGTGTGTCACCCGTTCCTGCTTGGCAGATGGGTTCTATGTATATGCTTCATGATACATGTGACACACGATATACTCGTATTTATTGTGCAACATGTACTCCTAGAAGACCTGGTCTTGACTTAGAATATGTACTTATATCTAATGTACCCTTGCTTTCAGAGTCTGGCACACTAGAAGGGGGTCCAGATGGACCCAGGGTTGCTAGTGAGGAGGGCACCATATGGGACAAAAATGGGGTTGCTTAACACCCAAGATATGGCACATCTTGAATGGGTTAGTGGGAGGTGTTCCCGATGTTTTTGAGTCCCACATGTTCCCGATCTTGTTCCACACGACCCAAGTATCATATTGGTTCATTCGGGGCGCGGTGGGATGACGACTCCCCATGCATCCACATGTGGGACATCCAGATCTCCTCCCCATAACTGGAGCGGCGGCATGGGATGGCATGTGAGCTATAGGGAATCCGGGCATGACATGTTTCTACTTCAGTTTAGGGACATCAAAAGATGAATGGATAATAAGGAAGACAGCCCTTATGTACTCTGCTTGCAGAACGGTTTAATGTTGAAAAGAGCTTTTTGCATTGCATGTTGCATCATGCATGATCATCAGTTTTTTTGAAAACAAGGAGCAGTAATCATGCAAATCAGAGTCAAAACCTTGAAAGAAAAACCAATTGCATGCATGATATGTACGTCACATCATGTGTTGCCTAGCCCTACCTCAAAAGGGATTGCTTCATGTGCTAAATGGTTCACAACTGAGCACACTGAAATGGGTCCGGATAGATCCACGGCTACCAATGAGGAGGGTACCATACCAAATGACGATGAGGCGGTTTGACACCCATGAGCTAGCACATGTAGTTTGGGTTATTAGGAGGTTGGTCCCATCTCTTGGAGTCCCATGTGCGATTGATGTTTGCCCACTGGACCCATGCATCATACAGGTCCATGGTGTAGGAATCGTTCACAACACATACCCATATCTTGAGCATCGGCAATGGAAGAAACTTCAACAACATGTGCTGTAGGAAAGCCCTGACTTTGGGTTTGGATTGTGCCGAGTGAGTGAGAAATTCTGAACACAGTATGTTCTGCTTTTCAACTGGTCATTGTACACTGGTTTGCCCTTCAATCGGGCTTTCAACATTTTTGACGACATCATATCAAGTCTGCTGGAAACGCTAGTGAGGTAGGCGTTTGCATACAGAGTTGTCACCATTGGTGACGACCTGCACGCTTGTCATCAATGCCGCTTTCCCATTCATTGGAAACATATCCGAAGACACGTGATTTTTACTTCGATGCTAGCAAAACATTGATGCAAAAAGAAACACAAGCTTGCGTTACTCTGCATCAAACCTAAGCCCAAAACACACAGGGTTGTGTAGAGCAATGGCAATCCAAGGTACAAAATCCCAGCCTCTGCCACTGGTTTGGCGATGAACCACTGGTTTTGCATGTGGATTTTGTTTCACCACTATTCAAGTGTCAGCGAGTACTGCTGGGGCTATGGAGCTAGGGGAAAAAACTAGCTGTTTCAACCCGTTGCGCTGTACCATATGCGCCATTGGCACATCATCTATGTAGTTCCAGAAACGGGATACATGTGACTTCCACCCTATTTGAGAACGAGAAGATTTCATGAACATTGTTGGAACTATTGAGTGCATTTTTATAATTAGAAAAACCTGAGTGGTGCTGAGAGTATTGATGTACATGTGTACAAAATTCTAGCCATGCTCTATCAAAACACTGGTATGGAATTCATAAACTGTATCGACCCTTATGGGCAAGAGTCAAAGCAGTGGTTGTGTCCATGAGTAGAATGTCGTAACTTGGAGAAGGAGGTCAGGGTTTCCACAGCCAAAAAGTGTGGAATCTCAAATTTTATCATGAGTTTGGCTTTGAGCGATGTTAAAACCATCTTGTGTATGTTGGGAAGATAAACAATATTCTTCACAATGCATTGTAACAACATTATCGCCACACCTACGCCTCAACATAACATAACACTAGTAGTGTCTTTCTAGTAGCTTGTCTCACCCCTATAGAGGATAAGTAGCTTGTGTAAGCATGCCCTCGCAAGTCCACCTGGCTATGTGTATTGTGTTCTTCCCTTCCTTAGAAGTGGAGTCAATAATACTTTTTACAACTTTGAACTTGGAAATGGTTCAAATTGCAAAGTTGTCTTTGCAAATCTAGCAATGTTTCCTTATCGTTTTATGCCAAGATTCTTTACTCAAACCAATAATGATTTCATAGAATCCATGCTCGTGACACCTCTACGGATTGATTAACAATAATCTGGGGTCTCCGCGGTCATAGCACCATACGTGCCGGTCAAGGTGGTGGCTCCATACAAGACTAAGATGTGTTGATTTGTATGACAGGTAGCAAGGACCAGGAAACTTACTTGTAGGATCTTTGGGTGATCAGCAGTGCTGCTTGTGCAATAGCAGGAGAAATAACTGGAAAGTTGTGATGGGAATATTTGAGAATTCTGATCATTAAAGCTTACATCTATGGTGCATGAAAATCTCAGGCAAGGAAGGCTAGCACAACTCCTGGCCCACTGAGGGCCAATGCCTTGCTAGACCTTGAAGGCCGTTGTGGCAAGGCTCTCGGCGCAGTCTTCAGGTTTACTGGCCTATAGGGCAGCCTCCACCCAGGCTGGCAGGCCTTTTCAAACTTGTAGATGCCTTGGAGGAATCTCCAGCAGAGTCTTAGTCTTGGGCTCTAGAGTCAGAGGCTTGAGCAGAGTTGAGTTCTTGTAGAGTGCTGAGATGATTTTGAACTGAGAGGAGCTTTGTCTTTGATACTTGTGGACCTGGCATGTTGAACATCTGAAGAAGAAGCTTCCTTCAGGTGATTCAGGTCTGCTACCTCTTGTGCCTTGCTTTGGAGAAGCTTCCTTCCAGGAGAAGCTTCATTTAGTGAAGTGTTGTTGCTGGTATCCCTGCAATACTTGGGACAAGCTTCCTCCTTGAGGAAGCTTCGTCAGGTCTTTGGGTTCAGCTTCACAAAGAGGTTGCTTTCTCCCCAAGATTTCCTCTGATGAATGTTGATCATGCTATACTACTGCATCAGATCTGTTAATTAGCAGTCCTCTGAAGCTTGTACCAGATTGGCCCATGTCAATTGAATGGTACAGGCTCCATGCATGAGGGTTCCGATGTAATGTAGGCCTCATGCCAAGGGTGCATGATTCTTGCCCAGTCAGCTAGGGAACTCCTTGACTAGGGTAGCTGTGCAATACTGTGTAGTAGGTAGCTCCCTCTATGATAGAGTCAACAAGAGGCATGCGCAATCCTCTTGTACATGCCACCACACTATACTTCACACCAGGCCCTTTAGACTGCTTCAGGGCTGGCTGTCATAATTAATCTGGTCTGTGCAAGAGAGAATTCCCAGTAGATGTGGACCTTGGAGTTCACCAAAGTTTTTGTCAATTTTTGTAAATTGCTCCAAATGCAGTACCATATTCACCATATTGGAGCTGTACACCAACGTAGTGATCGCACCTCTCAATAAGATGTATGAACGCAATGATGTACTTGATTTAAAAACCCAATACAAAATTTAAACTTTGTGATGAAATGATAAGAATAAAACAAAACAGTTTACGAAGCATTAAATTTTAGGTGTGATGTTGAAAGAAGTATCTACAAGCAACTCGTATTTTGTATTAGTAAAGGATGAGTTACTACATTCACGACCATGTCTTTGTATTCGTTCCACTTATAAGCTTGTTAACTTGCTTTTGCATTCATAGCCCACTTTGTAGCATAGAAAGGAAGCAATGACATTAGTTGTCCTTCAATAACTTCCATATGACCAAAATATTCCATAATTGTTTTTTCTTATAGCCATGTTACACACGTGCCTTCCAATGAGGTGGTCTATCGTACAAGAGTCAATTGCATTTGACAAAAGATGTTCAGTATGGTTATTGATTGAACAAAGCATAATTTCATCAGCCATATGAGAAAACTGGAACAAGAAATAGTATGACCCCTTCTTATCCATGTAGAGATGTAGTTTAGCAATGTGAAGGTGACAAGCTTAAGCTATACTTGTAAGGAAATCTTGAAATCTTCAATCCATGTTAGGGATTTTTTTTTTTTTTTGTTGTATGCAAGTTCATCCTAAAATTGAAGTTAACATTCTTAACATGCACAAAGTGTGGATGTGATGTTTTTGGTTAGGCTGATTTCCAATGGATTTTTTTGGGGGTTTCTTATTTTTACGTTGATCCTTAATCCAAAACACACGTCATCTTGGAGTCGTGCCATGTCTACACCTTGAACCAGTTTCAACGTCGGACTTGGTCACAAATTGCCATGTTTTTGCAAAAAAGAACATTATGAAAACAAGTTTCCACTATAGATCATGCTGTCAACATGTTGACATATTCTACCAAAAGAATCATTGTGGGATTTTTTGCTGACATAATCACAGACTTTCGTGCATGTTGTGCCGCAAGAAAAGAGCACACTGCAATTCTTCACACTGTACATTATCAGTTGGTCCTAATAAACATCACCATAGAATTAACTTGAGGTCTTCATTGCAATCCTGTTTCTCTATAAGTGATTTCAAATATAGCTGATTTGGAATGGCGTTGGATGTCTTGTGAGATGCGCCAACCAATGATCAATCATCTCGCATGTCTCACAATTTGTGTGAGGTTAATACTGTCTTGAAATTGAGGGGAACTATGCTGTAAAGTTGACGATCTTAGGCTTGTCTTTGACTGGAAATTTCACACCAAAAGTTTGCCTCCCGTGATGTCACACAAGCTTGGGTACGCCCAGAATTTTCGTCCCATGACACCCACTAACCCTTATCCCTTAGAGTGCCTTTGCTTCAGGTTGTAACCTAGTGGATTGAGGTCAACAAAATGGGAAGCAGCCAATTTCCTTGAGTAACCACCCCTCGTTGAGTTTTTTTTTTGGGAAATTAAGTTTATGTGAATTTAGGTTGTAAGGTTAGATTTGGTGGTGTTCGTGGTCACTTCAGTTGAGCAAATGGATGTTTTCATTGTGGATAAGCTATTGTCATTACTAATCTCTTGAATTGATGGTTGTATGGGCTATCAAAGATTGGGATTATCTGTTATTCAAATGCTTGGATGGTTTTTGTACTTAGAAGAGTTGTGTGATTTTTCAAGGGGTTCTCTTATCATTGAAAATGATTTTTCATGTTTAGGTCCACTTCTTAATTAAGGTTTAAGCATAATGAAAACACCACCATCATAAATGAGTTCTTTGTACCTTTTTCCATCACCTGTTCTCCAAATGTCACACCTTATAACGCATAGTTTTAAGAAATCACCACAACCCTTTTTAAAAAGGAATACAACAACCAATTGTGATTTGAATAATCCTCTTAACAATATGATAAATGGCAAGGAATAACACACTCATATCACACAACGTTTTGATTGAATAGTATCCATGCAAAATGAGTAGTGTTACCACAAATCCCATTAAGGCTTTTGAAGAGTTTTCACTTAAACACAAAGAAGAACGCAACATTCACATACTAAACCAGAAGTGCATGTCTCGTTGCAAACTTGCCATTTGGTGGCTAAAGCTTTCTTGCATGAGCATGGTCCTCTCGTTAATGCTTCACTATGCGTCAATTTTTCCAAAACTCAAGAATCTGTTTTCCCTTTGCACATGGTAACTTCTTGTGTGTGCCTTCCATGCCGTACCAAACTTTGAAGAGTTATGAAAAAGGCCCTAAAGGTGGGGTCCCACTTGGTATTCATGATGGGCTTTGTGCCAGTCTGACATGTCTGGTCGTCTTTTACATCATTGAGGCTAGCAGTTGGCACCATCCCTTAGTTTGAGCTCCATGCCCCCTTTTTCCAACTCATGCAAATGGAATTTTTCTTTCTCAAGGGCTTGATCCGTTTATGCGGATCTTTTAGCAACTTACAAGATCAGTTAAAACTTACATCGAGTAGTTGATCTTCCATTGAAATCATCCGAGTGATGTAAGTCGATTGGCTGTTTAGGCAAGACATGGAGACCTGGGATTCAATAACTTAAGTCTGCATAAAATGGACACGAGCACGTACTCGTTGTTCTCATCATTGAATCGGAACATTGATGGTGAAAAAAAATTCAGAATGGTTTGCATTGAAAAACTTCCATCACACAAGCTTGGTGGCACACCTGCTTTACACGTGATGGAGCCTTTTGTCATAGTGGTGAGACTCAATGGTACCCGCCAAGGCCCCTAACACTAGTTAACTATCAGATTCAAATGCCATTTTTAATGTAATTTTGTGTGTGTGTGCACTCTTCACCAAAATCTATGACATTTTAGCATTCTCAAATAATTATGGTGATGCTCAAAGACCACCCATCTATAAAGAAGCCCATCAGCACTTGTATGCGATAACAAGGGAGTTGGCAAAATGAACAAGAAATTTAGTGTGCAGAGCGCACATTGATGCATTTGACATTACAAAGATGTTTTACTGATTTCATCTCTAAACGATCATCACCTCCAGAAAATGGGACCCCACTCTATATCTTGACCTCTGACTTTTGTACCTCGAGACAGTGAACAATGCAAAATGGAGTTTACGTACATAATAGTGTTTTTCAAATCCCTTGCATTCACGGCCATGTTTTAAACTTACACTCATGTCTAGCCTAGTTTGTTCTCTTTTAAATTACCATCCGAATTCTGCACGTGGGCACAAAATGCCAACATTTTTTTGTTTCCATGATTTTCACACGGCTTTAAAAGCTTTTAGCTAAATTCATGTTGAACATCTACTCTAGTGTTCATGTACTTTGTGAAATGAGAAGTGTATTCTTTGTATTTGAAATGTGTAGCTAAGTTATGTGATTTTTTTAGCAAGAGAAGAACCCATCACTCTATTTGTATGAATATGGATGTGAAAAGTTCTTTGATTTAACTCTTGTTTAATATAATGAATCAAACTGGGTTTCAGATGTTTAGAATGGCTATGAATCTAATGCTATGTACTTATAGTGGCCATATGAAAAACGTGGACCGACCAATAGATTTAACAATTCAGATTCTCTCAGAGAAATTGGATAGCGATGTAAAAGAGAAAGAAATAGGTTGCTTACATAAGGAGATTTTAAGCATGGCCTTTTTGTAAGGGATTTCAAAGACATTCCTTTGAATGAAAACTTCCTGTTATGTGTTCAATTCCTATGTCTACAAAAATTGGGCAAACATTCCCATACCTGCTTACTTTTTCCATCCAGACCCTCATTCCCCCCTCGTTAAAAAGAAGCCTGATTTGCCCACGTCCACGAACATTTAACCCTATCCATCCACCTGTTCTTGCCATGCCCAAGCAATGATGCAGGTAGTTTCTTGACTATGGGGATAACAGACACGTGGGAGGGTTGCCATCGTGGGAAGAGGGGGGAGGGGTGGCAACTTTGACGACAAAAGTGCCTGGCGACTTCTGTCGGTTGGCATTTCTTGCATCAAATGCCGCCTCAACCCCCACCTCACTCCTCCTCCCTCTCAGCCCCTGCGTCCGATTGAGGTCCTCACAGTTTAGGGCGGCAATTGAACAAGTGACCGGTGGGCTCCAGGGGGTGGGTGGGTTGGGCCAGGGATTTGGGCCGACGGGCATTGGCCAAAATCCTTGGCTATCAAGGAGTGGGTCGTAAGAGATCCCCAATTATCTTGTTTTCAATTTGAACTTTCACCCTCGTTTTTCCTACAAACCATACACAAACCAACACGAAATGACAAGAGGGTTTTTTTGCGTGTGCACTTGTTGGGCCTTGCGGTAGCGAGGGCCCAGGAGGTCCCCTTCCAACGCATGGAGAGTCGCCCACCCCCATGTGGACTCCTTGTAAACCACCCCTAGACATCACAAACCCCTTGATTAAAAGGGTTTGTGATTATTTAACAATGAGAGACATCAGTATGTTAACACTTATGTCATGTAGCATCGACATGGTACATGTGGAGGAATGAGAGGGGCACATTGTTGCCTTTTCTATACCTCAGACCTTTTGTCTTAGCACTAGGGACAAATGTCATGATTTTGAGGCATGGTCAAATCCGTTACTTACTGAGAGTAGTGGGTCAGTTGTATTAATGTATCCATACCGAGGGGTGTATGGTGTTTCTGCCCCCTATAATCTGTTTTGGGGGAGTGGCCATACATCCACACAATTCTCGATTCGGTGAAAACATTGATTGTCCCTAGTTTTGTCACCCGTGAACCCCACATACCCTTCTGTTGGAACAAGAAGCCCCATTTTCCCCTCCATTGGAAGAACAAGGTCCATTCGCCCCTCTGTCAGAACAATGAGCCCCATCCACCCCTGTCCGGCAACAAAAAGCCCCATTGGCCCACCGGTTTTCACCATGCTTGAACAGGATTGCATGTCGCTGCTCGAGCATGAGGAAATCAAGCCTGCAGTGCTAGATCACGGCCCTCCATTGTGGTCGTCTTGATGGAGGGCCGCGGTAGCATTGATGTGTGGGGGGGCATGGGGGAGGGGGGGTGGAATTCGCGCGTAAAAAATGCCGGTCGGCACTTCGTCAATTGCTGGCAATCCCCCCTCCCGGCAGCCCACCAGCCCACCCACCCCCCCGCCAGTCGACGCCCTCACGATTGAGGGCTACAATTGAATGGGTGGAAGGGGGAGAGGGGGTTCTTTGAGTACCAGTGATCCCAGCCGACGCCCGTCGGCCAGAATCTGTGACGCTTCAAGAATGGGGATTTGAAAACTCCCCAGTTGTAATTGGTCTCATTTTGAAAACACTTTTTACCCATGTACGATACACAAACCATACACAAACCCACCCCCTAATGACACACACGGTTTTAGGGTTTTGTATTTGCATGGACATCTGCTTGGGCCTGCGGTAGCGGGGCCCAGCAGGTTCCCTTTCGACGCATGGGGTGTCTTGCCCCCCCCAAGCCAACTCCCCACAAACCACTTCTAAAAAATCACAAACCCCTTTACAAACGAGTTTGTGATTTTTGGGTGAAAAAGTGACATCTGCATGTCGACACTACATCCATGCGACATTTACATGTTGTCTTTTGACAAAAGAGAGGGGTATATTGTTTATCTTGTGCGCCTGAAAGCTTGCGTCCATGTAGAATGGGCGAATCAGGCTTACTATTGCGAGGCAGGGGCAAATCAGACTTATTGTTCTGCGGCAGGGGCGAATGAGGCATGTTTTTCTGGGGTAGGGGAGAATCAAGCTTATTCTCCAAAACAAGGGGTATATGGTCATTCCCCCCTCCTTGATAACTATCGCCACATGCAATCTTTGCACATTGACCATGCCATATCCAAGCATGGGAACTTTAATGATTGTCTATCCACCTCATCGGACATTGAATACGTTACATATGGGTTAATCTTTTTACCAATCAAATACACAAATAACTTTCACTTAACAATGCCATATCCACATCTGGAACTTTGGCAAGTCGGCCGGTGGTGAATGGTCCCCGATCCCTCGAACGGCCACAGTGTATGATGACGGGTCATCGGCGACTAGGCGTGACAACCTGGTTGTTTGTTGTTTCCCAGCCGACGATCAGTTGCATCTGACCTTCAAACCGATTGGACGTCATCGTTGTTGAAACATAGTGATGGATCATCCACTGTGCGGTGTATGAATGATGGCGTGTGCTTAAAGATATTGTATTCGTTATTGGCAGACATGACCTCTTGCATTTTTTTGGACATCAAAGCTGCAACATTGGTGCGGTTTCATGAAAAAGAATACCAAGAAGTATCACCCCGAGAATCCGTTGTTGGCTATGCTAAGATGTATTTGACATACTATATCGACCCCAAACCAACATATTTCATAAATGGGAAACAAGTTGAAACTGGAAGTTCTATACAAATTTCATCATGGACGTTCATTGACAATTCACTCCCCAACTGGAGGAGGAAGGGAATGTAGACAACTGATGATGTCAAAAGCAGGTCATAACCACCTTGGTTGGCAGCAGTCTAGGGCAAAAAGATTGTCGACAACTTCAGCACTGTCTTTGTAGTCCATGTTGCTGTCGATATCGTAAAAGATGCATCATCCTTGTTTACATCTTACCCCGTAACACTTGAACCGGCAGAGAGGCCATTTTGCACAGGAAATGTGTAGTTATACACCTTGGTAACATGGACACAAGTATCAATAGGCCATAACTTGAGAATGACATATGTAGTACACACACCAGCCAAGAATAACAGAATACCTGGCTCTCCTTATGTGTAGTCTAATAGTCCCATAGAGGCCTTGCTGTTCCTTGAACACAAGTGTTGAACACCATTGTTATTGCAAAAGAAGAATGTTCAAATTTCTTCAACAATGAGACCTTCCCGTACCATTGATATGTTGTTCCACTGTTTTCTGGTTATAAGATACATAACTTCTTCATTCATTCGCATGAGGTATCCAAAACTTATGAATATGTGGGAAGTACGTTCTCAAGGAAAACAAAAGGTACATCCATTTTCCAATACTCGAGTCCCACGTCCCAAACTCCTCTAATAGAGGAGGAGTTTATCCATGTCTTAGGCCACATGCTGTCTGACCTGCCCCACCATCATCTTCTGCTATGTATACTTTGGGCCCCTGTTCACTATGGCACATGTAATCTGACCGGCCGTTTCCAGAGCGTAGTCAATGTCACATGCATAGACGATTGTATCATGCGCATGGAAATGAGTTATACATCATGTACACATACCACGAATGACAACACAAGGATTGAAGGGGAAGTATTGACACACACATGGCAAGAACAATGAATGGAGGGGACTAACTTACTGTTGTTCTTTTATTCCCCATGGCCATTGCTATGGATTCACGGACAGATTGGGCATGCACTGCTCCCTTGGAGTAAGTCCCCCAAACGTTTTTCGTGGTGCAAGTCCAAGCAAGACACCACAAGTGGAGCGCAACGGATAGCATGTTGGACTTAGGAACAACATGTCCTGCGATCGAGTCTTCATGTGCGCAGGAAGGTTTTTGACCTTCCTACACACAGGAAGTTTCTTAGAAATTTCTCCATACATGAGGAGGATGTGCCACTTGGCGGTCAGTGGATGCGCCAATTGGCGAGCTGGTGAGGTGGCATGGAGTGGCAACCCAAAAGTGCCACTACACACACACACCTCAGATGCCAGGCCTAGGACTATTTGTACCAGGCTCATTCCTCATTCTAATCACACAATCTAGCCTTAGATACTCCTCACAGAGTTGTCCAACTAAGGAACAATACAAAAGAAGACACTTGTTGGTCTAGGCCCCAGGAGTTAGTCTTTGACTAGCACCTCGCGCGAAAGTGACCAAGTGTTCAGTGGAAGCAGTTGCTTGCAAGTGATTGCCTAGGAGTAGCTCAGTGTGGAATCGTTATCCTGAGGGTGATATCTTCTCCTAGCTAAAATGCTAGGAGCGGACGGCAGGTGCTATTGTGTCGGCCCTGTTTTCTAGTATGTTTGCCTCAGGTAAACGGAGTTGACAAAGGGTTATGGGCCCACATTGACCAGTTGTAAGGTACGCTTTGCTCAACTCTGGTACACTCTTTCCAGGTGCACACGTCAGCTCCATCAGCTCCATCTGCTCCATCTTCTTCACTAGCCCCAACGGTTGAACTACCACCTAGCACACAGGGACCAAGGACAAGCTCTGCCCTTAGAGGCATGACCCTTCGGTCCCAACCAGGACAAGCTCTGCCCTTGGAGGCAAGACCCAGGGCTTGCTAGTGTAATCTGTCTTCTCTGTGTGCAGGTAAACATTGGCTGGAGGGGTAAGCAACGGCACTATACCTTTAAAACGGTTGCAGACATCAGCTAACATCAGCCTACATCGCGGCCTCAACGTCACAGAGACCCAGATTGCAGAGATGGACAGCTAAAATGGCTGGCCCATCAGGAGCAATGGGGGCTGCCATAGGGCTGTCCTCAAATGCAACAGAGGTTGCTGCTGGGCAATCCTCAAATTCATCAGTGGCTACCACAAGGCAGACCATAGGAGCAACCGTGATTGCCACCGCACTACCGCAAGGTCTTAGATCTTTGGGAGGTATCCTTCTCTTCGAGGAGAACAACTTTCCGTGGTGGAGAGGGCAGTTCGAACTGACAATGAAAGTGCGTGGATTCATCAAGCTTCTGAAAGGAAAAGAGCAGGTTTCCACGGAGGGCTCACCGGAGCACGAGACATGGTCTGGAAGAAATGATATTGTCATGTCACTCCTAAACAACGTGGTGGCCAAGAAGTATGTTCCTGTCATTGCGGGGTTCACACTAGCTTTGGATGCTTTTGCCAAGCTCAAGCGTGTGCACCAATCCACCTCCCTTGCAAACGGATCATTCATCCCACAACGGATGATCAGCATGCGGGTGAATGAGGGGGAATCAATCCTTGATTTCCTAGAAGAGTTTGAGGGACTCCTTGGCGAGGCTCGCCAGATGAACTGGGACCTTGACAAAAACATCCAAGCCATGATCCTCCTCATGGCGCTATCAGAGAGCTGGAGCCCAATGATAACCGTCATGGACGGCTGAAAGGAGGATGACCTGACGTACACGATAGTGTCCGAGTACGTGCAAAACGAGGCCATGAGCCGCAGCGGAAGTGAGGCTAACTTCTCAGCCTACGCTGCAAGCTACGGTGGCTATGGGAGCAAACGGCCAGCCTCCGGTCAGAAAGGCGGCAGCGGAAGCGGTGGCGGCGGAGGCAACAACGGTGGTAAGGCTCCCAAGCGACAGGGTAACTGCCGCAACTGCAGCAAACGTGGGCACTGGGCAAGAGAGTGCAGGTCGCCAAAGAAGGAAGACGGCGGAAGCGGTGGGAACAAAGGCAGCAAAAGAGGTGGCAAAGAAGCCACCAACATGATGGCGCAAAGCACGCCTCCAACAAAGGGCAGGGTGTTGCTCAGGCCAGGAGCCTTTGGGCTCGAATCCGGCACTAATCACCACTCTAGCAACAACAAGGCTGGATTTATCTCTATCGCCCCCACTTATCGGCGGTTCAGAAATGCAAACGGCAGCATCGTGAATGCAAATGATGTCAGAGACAAGCTGGTGAGCATCAATCTTAATGGTGTGGAGAAGGATCTACAACTGCATGACGTAGTCTACATGCCCTCCTTTGTGGAAAACCTCCTGTCCACGTGAAAAATCACGGATAACGACATGACGATGATGTTCACGAAGAAGAAGGTGGTCATCGCTAGGAACGAGGACATCAAGGTCCCCTATGTCAACAAAGATCTCGTGGCACAGGTCCCGTGGGTTGACGGGTTCTACATATTGCAGACAACCACAGCAAAGAGCTCGGAAGACGAGGGTCATGCAGGTGCGGTGACGGCAGTGGTCTTGGCACCAACGCAGGAGAGCACACCAACAAAAAATCAAAATGTATCCTCTGCCGCAAAGGAGAAAGACGCTGATCTGTGGCATAGACGCTTTGGGCACGTTGCAAACAGCACGCTCCAAGTCATCCAGCAACAACAGCTGGTCCGTGGCATGGATGGGAGCAAGAAGGATGCGGTTGGGTGTGGCAGCCTGTGTGAACCTTGCCTCCAAAGCAAGACCAAGTGAACGCGCTTTGAGCGCAACGGTCGCCGCGTAGAATCAGCCCTTGACCTGATTCACACGTATGTGTGTGGACCCTTTTTCACGGCGTCAAACTGTGGTAGCAAGTGTTTTCTAACCTTCATCGACGACCACAGCCGCAAGGTGTGGATCTTCTTCCTCACATCTAAGGGAGAGGTCAGAGAAAAGTTGCACGAGTTTGTCGTCATGGTGGAGTGGCAGACTAGAAATAAAGTCAAAGCAATACAAAGCAAAAACAGTGGATTGTATGAGGCATGCAAGGGCTGGTTGCGGCAACATGGGATCAACCACTAGCCCACAACGCCCTACACGCCACAAAGCAATGGTGTGGCCGAACGGATGAATCAGGTCATCCTTGGCATGGTATGTAGCATGCTCTTTGATGCAAAACCTCCACCACTAAAACGGCAAGCATGGCATGCTATCTCGTCAACCTAACTCCTGAGGATGCTCTCGGCAGGCGCAGAAAGAAAAAGGGCAAGCAACAGATGACGCCACAAAAAGTGTGGTCAGGGAAGAAGCCTGACGCATCACATCTGAAAGTCTTTGGCTGCAATGCATGGGCAGACGTTCAAGCGGGTGAGGGTGTCGGCAAGCTGGATGCAAGAGCATGAAAGTGCATCATGGTGGGCCATGAGACAGCCTACAAGACCTGCTGCTTGTGGGACCTGGCAGGAAGAAGACTCATCACCAGCCGGGATGTAGCTTTTGACAGGAGGAAACCAGATAAGGAAGAGATGCTTGATTGCACGCAAGCTAAAAAACAGGGAGAGTGGTTGGTGTTGCTGGATTCAGGAGATCAACCTCCCAAAAACTGGCAAGTGATGAAAGTGCGGCAAGCCGTGAAGAAGTGGTGTGGCTGGTAGATCGGCTGCGCAAGCTCACACAGCGGTGAGCTCTGACAAAGATTCAGAGACGTCCGGTGCCTCTGAGACCAGCTCGGAAGCCAGTGGCTCTTCATAAGAGGAAAACTTAACTTCAGGACAGCCAGCACCACAGGAGCAACAGCAAAGCAGAGATCTACTAGCAATGTAGCGTTGCAGCACACGATAGAGAAAAAACAATCCAAAGTACGACGCTGATTCCGGAAGCTGGACTGTACTGAGTTGGTCCTGTTTGGCTCAAGTAGAGCCACTCACTATGGCTGAGGCACTGGCAAGGCCCGATGTGGCCAAGTGGAAGGAGGCGGTGGATAGTGTGGTCGCATCCATCAAAGAAAATGGCCCGTGGGTGCTGGTGGATAGACTTGTTAAACGCTCACATGGTGGGTTCAAAGTGGGTGCTTAGGCTGAAGTGGAAGCAAGATGATAGCACCGATAAGTATAAGGCAAGGATCGTGGCAAAGTGATTTTCTCAGTGCGCAGGGTCTGAGTACGATGAGACCTTTGCACGGGTTGTCAGGTTTTCCTCCATTAGGTCCGGTCAGCAGGGACCTACGAGCCATTTTTGTCGCCAAAGACCTTGAGATCCACCAGATGGATGTGAAGACAGCTTTCCTTTACGGGGAGATCAACAAGGAGGTGCTAATGGAGGTACCGGAAGGTGTCCAAGAACTTGAGGGTAAAGTGTGCAAGTTGGTGAAGGCGTTGTACGGCCTGAAACAGGCCCCCCATATCTGGTACAAGGAAATTGAGGGCTATATGGCTGAGTTCTCCTTCGCGCATTGCAAGAACGACCCTACTGTCTATGTGCGGGAGGACAAGCGTGGCTTGTTGCTTATGGCATTGTATGTTGACAACTTGATCATGTGCTCTTCCATTGATGAGGCCCTTGCGGACCTCAAGAAGCAGCTGAGTAGCAAGTTCAAGATGAAAGACATGGGTCCTCTTGAGTACTACCTGGGGATTTCCGTTCACTGTAACTGCAAAGCAGGCACCATCGAGCTCAACCAGACCAAGTACATCATGGACGTCTTGAAGTGCTACAACATGGAGGACTGCAAACCCGTCAGCACCCCCATGCCCTCCGACTGCAAGTTCTCCTCCTCCATGTCACGAAGCAACAAGGCAGACCGGCGGGGGATGCAAAACATTTGGTACAAGTCCGCTGTTGGTAGCCTCATGTATGCGATGGTGGGGACGTGACCTGACATTGCTTATGTAGTGGGCTAGGTTGGCAGGTTTGTGGCCAACCCTGGACCAGAACATTGGCAAGCTTTGAAGTAGATTTTTTGCTACCTCAAAAAGACTCGACACGTTGGAATTTGGTTTGGAGGTCTGGAAGGATCACACGCACTGCGACTGATGTGCTACAATGATGCGGACTGGGGAGGGCAGATTGGCGACAGGAAGACGACATTAGGCTTTGTCTGCCTTCTCAATGATAGTGCGGTCTCGTGGGCAAGCAAGAAGCAGAACTGCTTCTTGATTTCTACTATTGAGGCGGAGTACATCGCACTCTCCGAAGTGTGCAAAGATACACAGTGGCTTTGCAGTTTGCTTGATGAGATAAAGGCACCACAAGAGGAAGCAATGGTCATCTGCATCGAAAACCAAAGTGCCATCGCTATGGCATAGGATGACATGATCTGCCGGCGTACAAAGCACATCGACATTCGGTACCACTTCTCACGTGACCTTATCGCGAAGGGTATCGTGGAACTGGAGCATGTCACAACCAAAAAAATACTTGCGGGATTATCGACAAAG
>SZWC01000909.1:109774-121803 GCA_023375785.1 Penium margaritaceum
CACATCACACCACACCACACCACACCACACCACACAACACCACACCACACCACACCACACCACACCACACCACATCACATCACATCACATCTCACCACTGCACTCAATGATTTGCAAAGCCAGTGCATTGCAGTGCTTCATGTCTGTATGTGCCTTCTGGCATGGGCACAAGTTGCAGGACAGACGCCAAACATGGCACAACCACAAATCACGGCACTCGCCGGAAACACTGCACACATACAAACCATTGCATGGTATCATAAAGGCAAAATGCGGCACTGACACAAATCGCAGCACAGACCCAAAAGCATGGCACAGACACAAAAGCATGGCACAGACACAAAAGCATGGCACAGACCCAAAAGCATGGCACAGACCCAAAAGCATGACACAGACCCAAAAGCATGGCACAGACACAAAAGCATGGCACAGACACAGTGCAGCACAGAGGAACCACGTCACAACATGTCACAATGCAACCGCACCTGAACTGCGTTCTTCGTGAGGTGATGGATTGTCCTCCATCGCATCTCCATCTTTCCTTGGCTTTCGCTGCTTGTGCAGCGTGCTTGTCCAACCTGCTTGTGCAATCTGCTTGTGCGACCTGCTTGTGGGACCTGCTTGTCCAACCTGCTTGTGCGACCTGCTGTGCAGCCTGCTGCAAGAGGATTGGTGGTACGAGCACAAGTGCCAGGAGGCGTGTGAGGAGCTGCTTGAGATGAGCCGCGCTGCAGCAGAAGCAGAGGAGGAGGAGCAGCGCCAGCAGCGGCTGCGCGAAGGGGATGAGTACGGAGCCGAGGGTGAGCCACCAGGAGGAGAGGATGCGGCGTATGCAGGAGGTGGATATAGTGGTTCGTCCCAAGGGAGGGGAACAAGGCAAGAGTACTACTAGCGATGCATTGTCGCCCACTCACACACAGACCAGTGGGGCTTAGCTTTCCATTTATCCAACTTGAGGTCGAGCTTCAAGTTACCAGACAGTTGTGCAAGTGTACAGTCAATAATGCGAGAGCAGTTCATCATCTCTTACATTTGATGAACTTTTCCAATCTAACTTTCCCTCCATTTGTATCCCCTGTGTGGTAATAACAGTTACGAGCTGAGCTGGTGGACCTTTCACCTAGGCACTGGGAAGCGCTACACCTCTATTCTTCATCCTCTTGTTAGGTACATATGCTGAAAGAAGTGTTGAAAGACCATGTTTCCAGATGGAGAACATCAAATCTGTACTTTTTGGGTCAAACACGTGATTTCTAACCATACCTTTCCATTAGAGAGCTTTGCTGCTAGGAAAGTACCGAAGTAACTATCCTGCAGTGTTTCTTGTAAAAGACTTTAAATGGCCGTAAAACCCCTACAACCAGTTCTGTGCATTACGAAGTCTTAGGCAAGGTATCATTGTATGTGAAAGCGAAGGCTAAGATCATTTCCACATATCGTCACGTTTCATCTGAGTGTTAGGTAGTGACTATGAAGAGTAGTTTAGCTCTGTGCTCATCTAACGTGTGGAAAATGGTAGCACAAAGTCAAAATTCGTCTTTCATCATTCAAGCCTCAGCAAGGCATCAATTGCTTTTAGACTAGACTACTCTACAGAATTGTATGTTGACCTGTGTTCTCAACTTATGCTTTAGTTACCGACCACATTTTCGGGCCATTTGCACACCATTTGTAGTGTTCCCCATTCAGAAATAGCGTTTGGCCTGGTGAACTTAGGAATGAATGAAATAAATGCTCTCGCATAGCAATCGCGAGCTACTACAATGGAAGTATTGTACAGTCCCTTCACGCACCTGCATCACTCGTGCAAGATCGACAGCTGGATCTTTCAGCCGCATTTTGCAACATGCATCTCCCTGCGCAGAACATGCTGAAGCGCATTACTGCCTTGCTTTTACGAGCTGCACCTTGCGATGCAGACACTGAACACTTGAAGAGCAGGAGGCCGAATAAGCCAGCGGATGTGCCAACCAGGCAGTTTTCACTCGGCGCTGGCCAAGGATTCGCCAAACCTCGAGAACTTGCAGTCGGACCTCAGCGTGTCCGACGTCTGGTAGTCCTCTGGCTCTCCATCCAAGAAGCCCTTGCCGAGCTCGCTGTCCGCCGCCACGTCACGGCCGAGGAGCCTCGCCAGGGCGGTGTACTCGAGGGCACGCTTCTCGCGTCCGGCCTGGAACGTCTGACCGAGCACGCCGTGAGTCTGCTGCGTGGCAGCTACGTGGAGGAACTTCACGTTGATGTGGGCCATTGCGTCGTCAGCGGTCTGCAGGAGTGGGTGGGCGATGCGGAGGCGAATCTCGATAGAGAGAAAGTCAGCGATGTCCAGACGGTACACGTCCACTTCGAAAAAGCCTCCGCCGGAGGTTTGGTGCGGCAGCTGGGTCAGAGAGAAGCCGCCGTCAGCCTCGATCGCGTCGCCAGGTGCCATGCGGGGGAGGTCGTTTCCGTCGAGCTGGATGGAGCCGACGAGGCCGTCGTCACGCGTCTGCGACTTGCCGTCGCGAGCCACCATCTTGAGCGTGTGCCGCACTCCCGACTCGTCCAGCCACATCACGCCCAGCTCCTTGATCCACGTGCGCACGGCCATGCCGCTGCTCAGGACGGACGCGCCGACGGTGCGATGGTCGTAGTAACCGCGCATCTTCATGTTCACTTGGAACTTCTTCTCGGTGATGAGGCAGAAGCTCTTGTCGGGGACGCCGTTGAAGTCGAAGTGCGTGCCGTGGGCGCCCACGAAGTGCGGGTCGTTCTTACCGCCAGCGCAGCCCTTGCCGACGACCGACACGTTGCCGGCCATCTTGAGCGTGTTGTCAGTAGAGNGACGGACGCGCCGACGGTGCGATGGTCGTAGTAACCGCGCATCTTCATGTTCACTTGGAACTTCTTCTCGGTGATGAGGCAGAAGCTCTTGTCGGGGACGCCGTTGAAGTCGAAGTGCGTGCCGTGGGCGCCCACGAAGTGCGGGTCGTTCTTACCGCCAGCGCAGCCCTTGCCGACGACCGACACGTTGCCGGCCATCTTGAGCGTGTTGTCAGTAGAGAAGGGCGAGTTGGAGCACTTGAGCGTGGGGCACGAAGGGGCTGTGCCGGGAGGGTAGATAAGGCAGAAGCCGCAGCCGGTGGGGGCCTGTGTTGTAGTGCTGCCGGGACAGGTGGAGGTGCCGACCACGAAGTGCACCCAGTAGGCGCAGTACAGCGACGTGGATGTCGCGGCGTTCTGGCTCTGGCAGGCCTGGCAGCAAGCCCTCCGCGTAACGGAAGAGGAGTACATCCAGGGGGCAGTGGCGATCTGTACATTTGGGGGCTTCGGGTAGCGCGATGGGATGGGGAAGTTCAAGTTGTACATGCCCCAGACGTAAGTAGTGGGAGTGGCCTCGCACTCGCACCGGGGTCCCGGAAGAGGGCAACCCGTGGGCACTGTGGGTGAGCCACCATTATAGGTGGTGACTTCGGTCCTGTACAGCAGCCAGTTGTTAGGACAGAAGCAGCGATTGGTGGTGCAGGTCTGCGCCGCTGCTGCGCTCAAGTGCATAGCCAGAAGAGCCAGTACGACCAGAAACTGCGCCATCGTGTGCTACCGCGATATGTCGATAGAGGCTCGGTGCGTTCGCGTTAAAGAATTCCCAACAGAACAGGGGAAACTGAGAGACAGAAACTGTGCGATGCAACTAATGCAGTGAACGACGAATGCAGAATGATGGGGACGAGCTAACAGTTGAAGCCTCCCAGTTTGCTGCCACTGCTCCCAACGAGGCCAGGGCACGAACCGCAGGTGGTCGTTGCGACAGATCGATTGCGGCAGGTGCGGCTCACCGATGGACGCCGCAGACAACTGAGGTGCGATGGGGTCTACGCTTCCGACATGACGAACCTGTCAGGGGGATCGCACGAGTTTGTCACCTTGGATCGCTGCTAGGCTGGACACATGCGAGCCTCCTGCCGCGGCGGAGGTGTTGGCCACACAACCGAAACAGTCACCAAAAATCGAAATGCCGCTTGCGTTTGCGATGTAAGAAAGAGATTGCCGAAACGGCAACCAATAACTTCACGAACCGAAACTACTACCAAACCCCTTACATTCAATGCTTTCAAAGTCGGGTAAAGAAGAGGCCGGTGGCACGCCCTACCTGATTGGCCTAGCTTCCAGCATGCATTGTCGTTACCGCCGCACGTAAGGGCAAGAACCGAAGGAAACGACTGTTCAGGTGAACTTCATGCCTGCTCCTCCTGTTTTGTTCACAGTTCACGACAAGTACAAAGTGGGACAAACGAAAGATGCGACAAAAGGAGAACGAGCAGCTGACCGATCTTCTGTGTCCCGCAAGGTCGATCCTGCACATACGCTAGTTTTCTTTGGGGGCAAACCTGTCCGAGGCGATGACCTGACCAGTCGACAGTATATTCCCCTACGATGTGGGCATCGCGCTTACACTGAATTACTCCCCATCATAGATGTGACAGTCGGCCAGCGATGACTGCAAGATTAATCCGCCTGTAACTCTCATTAGGATAAATTGATGTTTTATGCTTGTTTTTGTCTCAGTCTCCATGCGAGGCCTTGCATATCCTCTCTGACTTACATGGAGAGCCTATCTTTGGCGGTGTCCTATACTCAATGCCGTCGTTTTGGTATGATCGTCAATGAAAAGGAGGTGGCGTGCCAAATCATTGTCTCACCACCGTTATTGAGGTCTTGCAAGAGAGATAATACTCGTTTGTTCAAGATTCAATGGCGTTACAATTCACAGACACTAGAAATGTCCACAGAACCACGTGACGTCCACTTAAGGTTGCCGTTCCGTCAAATACCTGAAAGCTAGTCCGATAGCCTGTCCACGGCCATTTTGGCCTTCGATTGCCTCTGTTATCCCGCTTTCTAACGCCTAGAGTAAATCGCGAAAACAGAGGTCTTGTTCCTTTAGAATCTTGCGGTACATTGTTTTTTCCCGTAGCTCGTTTGGTATTCTTCAATACATATCGGAACTATGTTGAACAGCTTCACCACTCCATCTTTCCTGTAACTTTCACTTCTAACGAAATCTCCTCGCCGATGGCAATAATGTTGAAGTCGTTCGAACTATTATCTCGAACGGTATGAATATGGGATTTAATATACATGCAAATGGGAAAATCAGGTTTGGACGAAAACCTCGAAACCTTTTCGCAACATCGGTACGGCAACCGTTTGTTTGACAAACATTTCTTATCGGCCATGCCACGAGTCGCGACNAATGAAACGCAACAAGTTTTCGTGTCCATGATGGCGTTCAAACGTGGACCCGTACCACTGTCTCTTCAATCCCTCTTGTATGCATATTTTTTATCGTCTCTCGCTGACCTCCCGATTCACCCCGTCGCCTTAGCGTACACGTGCTTTAACCATGCACAAATCGTGGCTTTAGGAGGCATACGGTAGACAGTAGGGAGAAACTCGCCATACATCTGACATGCGATTTCATGACGGCATCGATGGAAGGCTGCTCGCCTATACGTCATATGCTGTACATGCGCGGGGCAAACACGGCTCCTCGGACAAGTTTGCCCATCTCATTAATGCCAGATTCCGACCTGACATTAAACATCTACCTCGTGCGTCGCCCTAGCAACGTGCTTTCAAGGGCCCATGTGTTGCGGAAACATGAAACTTATAATGAAACTTCAAAGGGCGAACATACCCACGGTGACAACTTGAGCTCTCGCAAAGATACGAGGCGGCGATTAACAAAAGCACCAATCGCAAGCGTCGTCCAAACATATTCATTCCCATTTATGTAGCAATCCATGATCATTAATATTTTCATCCGTCGTCATGTCAGAAGCAATTTCTACTCCCACCTGAAACTCTCTTTAAACCATTTACGCTGCGGTGGTGGCAACTGCAATCAGCATGAATTCCGCAAGTAATCCGTTGTCGAAACACCACCTTCAAGGAATTTCCGTCGCCACGTATCACTTACGCCTAAATACTCTTGGTGTATGTGGCTTCCACCCGTCACGAGCGACGGCAAGGAGAGCAGCGGTACAGGAGAGCGCGACGACGTGGTCCCCGATGCGAACCCCGGAGACACCGGCCCGTCAACAGGTGGTGGACTACCCACTTGGAGCTAACCGACGACTAGGCCAGCGTCGTGGATGCTGTGCCAGCTTGCGGCGGCTATAGAGAGCAGTGGCAGCAGCCACAACAGCTCACAGTAGCGGAAACAACAGCTTCGAGCAACGGCGGCATAAGCAGCCGCTAACAACAGCTACCAACCGCTAGCAGCAGCTAGCAGCAGCTAGTAGTAGGTAGCAACAGGAGCCCTAGTAGGTAGCACCTGCAGCAGGTGGCAGCAGCAAACGGTAGATGTAGCAGCGAGCAACAGCAGCAGCACGCGGTTGCGAGCAGTAGCAATTGGCGGCAGCAAGCAGCAGCAGTAGTAGTAGCGAGCAGCGAAGCAGCTACCAGCAGCAGCAGCAGCAGCAGCAGGCGGCAGGGAGCAGTAGCAGATGCAACGCTGATTCGTTGCGTGCGCTGTAGGAATGGCAGCAGCAGCACGCGTAGGAGGAGGGACAGCAACAGCGGGGGTAGAAGTAGCTGGCCCCGTCGCCGTTGTAGTAGTAGGAAGCTGCTGTGTAGCTTCTTGCTGCAACGGCTCGCCCATGAGGGTGAATGGGGGGGGGGGCGTTGGACTCCCCCGCGAGCGAGCTTGCCGAGCGAGCTCGCTCGATGAGTGAGCTCCTCCAGCGAGAGAGCTTGACGAGCAAGCTCGCTCAACGAGCTCGCTCGAGGAGTCGAACCAGACCAAACTTGTAAAAAAAGGGGAGAGGACAAGGGGGGAGGGATCGTCCAGTGGGGTACCCCAGAAAACCTCAAAAGGGGCACCCGAGGAGGTGACGTTTGGATACAAAAAAAAGGAAACAAAAAGGGATTTTTTTGTTTATTTCATTTTTTATTATGGCTTGAGCCCACTACCGTCAGCTGAAGACGGGAACTGTTGTAGCAACAGCCGTTGCGAGAGTCGCAACAGCAGTAGCAGCAGCAAAGGTGGCTTGAGGTCACAACCGTCGGTTGAGGACGACACCCTATGCAGCATCGGTGGCACCGAAGGCGACTTGAGGTCGCACATTGCGATATCGCCACTGTGTGGCGATAGTGCAAGATTACGGCTGAGGTTGTGGCCGTGATTGACGACATTGTAGCCCGTCTGAGAGACATTGCTTCACTCGCATCCCTCTCCATGGCTCTTTGCGCCACCGGGATCGAGTGTGTAGGACTATCACCCACTCTCACCTCTCGACATGAGCTATGCAGTATGGCCGTGGGCGTTGCCATCGCCATGGTCTGCGCCTGAGCTTCAACTGTGGCAGCCGCCACAGGCACAATGGTCGATGCAGTCGTGGCCACCTGTCCCACTTGTCCTCAGGGTTTTCATGCTATTGCTGCCGAGAGAGGCAGCATGGCTGGCGCCAGTGCCGACAGCGCCCTCCTGGGTGGCATCCCCTTTGGGTGCGGTCCTCTCCACCTCCTCCTTCAGTAGATACCTCACAGAGTGACGCCACAACGCTTCTACGTGGTGATATGGCCGCCCTAAACATGGAGGTCCGGAACATCAAGCGCATGGTCCAACAGCTCCTTGACCACGTGATCTCCGAGCGAGCTGCCACCCCGCCGCAGGTGTCGCCTCCCACTTCATCCTCATCTTCCTCTCGATCCTACATCCCTTCCTCCGACGATGCTAGCATACCAGATCTCTTGTCTACATCCGTTGCCCTCCGCTCCGTCTTGGGGGCTCTTGGCATCATACCGACGGACTGACCTCCAGCCCCTCGCCGCACCGCTTGTTCTTGCACTTGTCGTGCGCGACGGCAAGCTGCTCATCTTGCACGGCGCGCACAGGCCGCACCATCAGACGCGGCTGTGAGAGGAGTCTTAGGTGACGAGACCCCCTCGTCTCCTATCCACGGGTTGGTTTGCCGAGTCCCCACAGCTCTTGCCGAGGTGTCAATCATGGGGGGGATGGTTTTTCCGCTGATGACCGTGATGGAGCTCGGTATTGGTGATGTGACTACTCTACAATGCAAGATGATTGAGGCGGATGGCGCTACACAGGAGACTCAGCTAGCAGAGAGTTCGGCGGGGGGAGACGTTCGTCCTGATGGAGACTATTCGTCGGAAGAGGATTGGTCCGAGGCTGAGTCGGAGTCGTGGATGGAGATGGTGTTCGTTGATACCTTGGCGGATGACATGACGACAGCCGATGCAGGAGCTGCGCCTGACGGTGTGCGCGCTTCCGTATTAGCTAGTGTAGGGACAGCTGTCATGGTGCTAGGAACAGCAGCAGGAGCAGGTGATAGAGATGTTGATACTCGGCCCCCAACAGACGTCCAGGTGGTTCAGAAAGATAGTACTGGGCAGCAGGAGCAAGTGATGGACCACCAGGACGAGGTAGAATTCCTCTATGAGGATCAATCGTCCGTCGTGGAGTGGTCGGACGTAGGATCAAAGGCAGACGTAGAATCCTAGTGCACTGCGGTTCTTGCAATAGCCACGGCACAAGCATGAGATGGCCCCTCAGTGAGAGCAGACGTCTGTGTGTGCAACATGGAGGATGCAGAGCGAGCTACGGACCTCCAACACCTCGCTGCCCTGACCGGTGTCGCTGACACCATGGCGGTTCCAGCCGAGGACACATCTACTCTCGTCCGAGCTACAGTTCCTGTTCTCGAGCGCCTACGCTCCGCGTTTGATGAGCAGGAGGCAGTGGTGGCTCGAGCGGAGGTGCACATGCAGAGTCTCATGGTCAAGCTCTGGGAGGCCTGCAACCGCTGTTACACCGTGGATGTTCCAGCAGGATGGGCTGTCGAAGAGTGTGTGGAGGATATACACATGCATCTTGAGGCAGTTGAGTCGTCTTTACAAGATGCACATCTGGGACAGGCGGACCTCTCGCAGCAGGTGGATGATGGGCGACGCACCAGGGGTCACGAGGAGCACCACGACACTGACCGCACCTTCGACGACCATGACGCCGTCGCGGATGTAGCTATACCTACACATGCGGACGTCTGGCCAGTAGCTGATGGCCGAGCGATAGGTGTGTCACGAGCAATAGGTGCCTTCGTAGTAGTTGTTCCTACAGTCCCAGACGACTTACATGGTGACTCATTGTCTTGTGCCCCTGCTCTACCAGCACCTCGTGACCCGGCGGTACTTGAGTCAACGACTGACGTAGAGGACGTCGACTTGTGCGACGAGCAGGTGCAGCTCCACTCCTTCCTACGAGATGAGAACACGAGGCTACAGGAGGTGGTGGCTCGTGCTGACGCGCACACTATCGAGGTCCACCGTCTGGTTCGTTCTGCGGCTGACCGTCTATACGTCGCAGATGCAGCCAGTCGGTCGGATGCCACGTCAGAGCTTGTGGAGCTCCACAAGCGCCTCGACGCTGCGGAGGCCGCGAGGCGATATGCAGCTCAACAGTTGGAGGCCATAGAGTAGGTGATTGTTTCGGAGGAGGTCCTTAGCATTGCACCAGTCAGATCAGGAGATGACGACAACACTGACGACTACGATTGCAACGACAATGATGGTGACGACGACGACAGTGACAACGCCGCTCCAAGGTGAGGCTCTGTGCGAGCACATCCCACCAGCATTGTCGTCACCCTTGCTATTGCTGTGCTGGGGTATGTGGCCATGGGGGAGCCGTGCTCCCTCCTCACGGATTGTGTTGGGAGAAACCATCAGCTTTGCTCGTACTACCAGCCTCTACAGCACAGGGGGAGTGTTGGTGTGTGAAAGCTTTGGCCTGACATCCCTTTGAGGACAGCGAGGTTTCTTGGGGTGTGGCACGATGCTAGAGTCGAGGTTATGCTGAATGAGACCCGCGCACCAGGTGAGTTCTACCGGTGTGATGTAGACCCATTGCCTCCATGTCTTATGTATGATCCATGCAAGGTTATGCTCGTTGAGACCCGCGCACCTGTTGAGTTCTACCGGTGTGACGTGGAGACCCATTGCCTACGTGTGTTATGTATGATCCATGCATGATGTGGTCGAGACCCGGACACCCGGAGACATTTTCCGGGGTCATGAGGAGACCTTGTTTCTCTTTCTCTCTTGCATGATGTTTGACACGTAGGTGTGTGATTGACTTCGTGCATGGTCCAGACCTGGGCACTTGGTGGGATGCACCATTATCACAAGGAGACCCTGTGCTGTGGTATGCTTGATCAGTGCTCGCTATCATTGTTTGCATGAGCCATCATCTCTTGCCTTTGCTCAGACATCGTCATGTTGAAAGTTGTGTCAGTCAGGGGGAGTGTTGGTGTGTGTAGCTTCCACCCATCACGAGCAATAGTAAGGAGAGCAGTGGTATGGGAGAGCGCGATGACGTGGTCCCCGAAGACACCGCCACGTCGGCAGGTGGTGGACCACCCACTCGGAGCTGACCGACGACTGCCCTAGTGTCGTGGATGCTATCTTGGACCTCCTACAGTTTTTCTCCAACCTATCCTTGATGCGGACGGAGCTGGTGCCGAAGCACGGATGAGTGGTGGCTCCATCCACCAGTAGTTGCCAAAGAGCTGCCACGCCGCCCTAGGTGCTTGTCGGGGTACTTTGCGGTTTTTATATAGACGTTAGACTTTTCTCGGTGGACTAGCTATTGAGACCGATTTGCATGTTTTGTATCTTCTGTCCACCGATCGGTGTTGGACTTATGTGTGTGACCAGTCATCATGTCCGACTCGAGATTCTGCATCTGTAGGGTCAGACGACGTAGCGTCCTGATTTGTCTGCGCGGAGTTACGGCCAAAACAATGTTTTTGGGTTGGTTTTAGGACAGACCTTGCACTGCCGCGTGCAACACCTGTCGTGCGCCGCGGCAGGTATCTATGCTATGGAAATGTCATTTGTTATCTTTTTATGCAATTGTATTCATTTTGTGCTTCCTGACACTCGATACGTGTCCCTACACATACCCTTGCAGTNAGGAGACCTTGTTTCTCTTTCTCTCTTGCATGATGTTTGACACGTAGGTGTGTGATTGACTTCGTGCATGGTCCAGACCTGGGCACTTGGTGGGATGCACCATTATCACAAGGAGACCCTGTGCTGTGGTATGCTTGATCAGTGCTCGCTATCATTGTTTGCATGAGCCATCATCTCTTGCCTTTGCTCAGACATCGTCATGTTGAAAGTTGTGTCAGTCAGGGGGAGTGTTGGTGTGTGTAGCTTCCACCCGTCACGAGCAATAGTAAGGAGAGCAGTGGTATGGGAGAGCGCGATGACGTGGTCCCCGAAGACACCGCCACGTCGGCAGGTGGTGGACCACCCACTCGGAGCTGACCGACGACTGCCCTAGTGTCGTGGATGCTGTCTTGGACCTCCTACAGTTTTTCTCCAACCTATCCTTGATGCGGACGGAGCTGGTGCCGAAGCACGGATGAGTGGTGGCTCCATCCACCAGTAGTTGCCAAAGAGCTGCCACGCCGCCCTAGGTGCTTGTCGGGGTACTTTGCAGTTTTTATATACCGTAGTGTTTTCCATATTCGCCTATTTTTCAAAATGCAGTTTGATGCTTGTATTGTTGAATGAAAATTTGGGGACCTTTTTTTATATTGGTGTTTCAATCATGGACCGACCTATTTTTTTGGTGACTTTAAAATTGAACATAAGGGCCCACTCGGCTCCGGCGACTGGCGCGCAGTCCCATGTTTTGACTGCGCGCCTCCCGTTGGACCTCGAGGTGAGCTTTGCGAGTCGCAAAGCTCGCCTCATCCAGGCAAGCTTCGCGACTTTGCGAGCTTGCCACGTCGCTTATGCCACGCGACAAGCAGTCCAATATTCGCTCGGCACAAGGAGCGGATCCCGGACCGCAATTTTCTTTTTTTCTCTCCGAAGCCAAAACAGAAACATAATTAACAGAAAGTTAATTATGTGTTTCAACGAACCGAGCGACCATTTTTAAGGGCACTGGATAGTTGAAAGTTTAGAATTATTTTAGGCGAATATGGGAAACACTACGGTATATCTATATCTATATCTAT
>SZWC01000909.1:122597-139747 GCA_023375785.1 Penium margaritaceum
GGGGGGAGGGGGTTGCGCGTGGTTCCCACGGGGGGTCCGAGACTCCCCATACGTTGAAAGGGAACCTGCTGGGCCCCGCTACCGCAGGTCCCGGCAGGAGCCCACACAAAACTAAAACCCTAAAACCCCGAATGTAATGCGGGGTAGGGTTTGACTAGGGTTTGCGTGCAAAAAGTGGGGAGTTTGCGTGAAAAAATGAACAGAACGAGCGTTTTCGCTCGTTTTCTAAGTTAACGTTTTTGCTCGATCGCGATTCTTGCGTGGGAGCAAGAATCGCGATCGAGCGAGGGGGGTTGATATGCCCCACCTCGCTTCACTCCATCAGCGGCGCATGGCAATGATTGAGCATGGTGAAGCGAGCGGGCAGTCTAGTTTTTTGTTGTAAACAGCCGGACGGGGGAGTTCTATTTTTTAAGCGCCGGGTAGGGCGTTCCTAACCCCCTCGATTTTTGGGTAGAATGGTTATTTGGCCCAATCAGATAAGAGGCTTAGTTTGTATAGGACTCCAGGTTGGAGCCAGATGTGAACATACAAGACAACCCATCACTTTGCTTATGAGTAGGACCTGAACAAGGAATATTTGGTCAATTTCCCAAACTTCAAAATAGGTCAACACCGGCATGTAACCTTTGAAAACACAAGAAGAAACATATCCCCCAATCGAATCATCATCAAAGTTTGAGTCCGAGCGCTGTTGGTGAATGATGAACTACCAGTTTGATTTACTAGAAAACAAGGACAGTAAGAATTGCTTCGGCGTCAAAGCCTATCGCCGAGCCGTTCATGTTGGCCTGTGTAGCAATTGGACGAGAAGCTTGACCCACTGGGCCAAAACCGTGGTAGTTGAGAGTCTCCGACCCTCAACTCATCCCATCTGTCACCCCACAGGCCAAGTCCAGTCCAAGCCACGTGGCACACGGACGCTACATTCCTCCCACTCAGGAATGGACCCGCTCTCGGTGTCCACAATGGGTGTTGAACCGCGGTGATCTGATTTCAAATGTAGCGATCGGACAGGAAGCTTGACCCTTTGGGCCAAAACCGCGGTAGTTGAGGGTCTTCGACCTTTAACTCATCCCATCCGTAGCCCCAGAGACCAGGTCCAATCCAAGCCACGTGACACACTGACGCTACAGCTTGTAGCTTCAAACATCTTTGCCAAGTTTGAGTCTTCGGTCCATGAGGAATTGAATAGGCATGAACGCCAACGGCCTTTGGCGACATATCACCTCTCATGAGGACAGTGCGGAAAACATGACTATCTGGTCAGTTTATCATTTATTCGGGCGGAAAGCACTTGGGGCAAACTTGTCTGAGGCGATGACCTGAAGAGTCGTCACCATTTATGGCCACGATCTGGACATCGGGGCATGACAAGCGCCTGCTTAAAAGAGCTACCTAACAGAAGTAAGACAACTCGCAATGACCATAGGATTTCTTCGCGAGTAAAACACGTCAGCGGCGAGCATCGACATGACGTAAGAGTATCGCCTTGTACACCGCCCAAACAGTGAGCTTTTGAGGAAAGATGATTTTTCACGACCAAAACCACCTAAAATGGATAAATAAACAGATCATCTATGGTCAAAGTCTCCGTTCAAGCACCACGAATAGACCATTAGCAAACAGTTGCGGAGTTTGGAAAAAGTGGACGACAAGAATCGCCTGGGCGTCCAAATGACCGTCCAGCCGTTTGAGCGGCTTATAACTACCAACAACGTAATCAGGTTTGAGCTTTACATGGATGAGGAAGCAGGTATGTTCGAAATGTAGTGCACTTCCGAAGACATATCAACTCAAATGATGACAAAGAAGGAAACGTGATTATCTGGCCAATTCATCCAAGAAATTTTATTCGTCTTCAACAAATTTGGCAGAGGTGATGACCTCATCAATGGCCACTATACTCGACAATAATGTAGAGTTGAGGGCATGGCGAGCACCAACTCTAAGTTCTTACTTATAAAAAAATTGAGAACGAGAGATGAAAACATCATTAACTCGCCGGGAAATCGTGTGAGTGCCAGAACCCGAACTGACACGAACCTTCCACCTCGTAGACCACCCTATCGTGAAGCGCTCGAAGGCCCATGTATTTTGGGGACAAATGAATTCAAATTATTCAATGTACATCACCACCAACATACTATCTTTGGAAATGCAAGAAGAGACGGATCCATCAAACCATCACCAAAATTCATGTCCAAGAATCGTCAATAAAGGAAAAACAAACAGTTTGACCTTTTTGAAAATGAGGATAGCTAGAAGGTCCTGGGCATCAAAGCAGTCGTCGAGTCGTTAAGGTCGGCCTGTGACTTCAAACACTTTCGTCGGGTTTGAGTCACAAGTCGACGAGGAGTTGCATAAGCTCCAACACTGATAGCCTTTGACGACCTATCACCTCTCATAAGGGCAACGAATTTTCTGCCTGGACCATCTTAAAAAAAAAAAGGGCAACGAGGAAAACAAGAGTATCTAACCAATTTATCCAATTGTTTTGCCATCCTTTGCTTTTGGCAGTTTTCTTCCTTGAAAATTTTGCACTGGCACTACCTCACTTGGACCATCACATATGCCTCTATAGGGGGATTTTGTTCTTGTGTAAAGTGCCACTTGAAGGTGGCACACAAGATCATGCATGGGTGATCCAAGATTCTCAACACATTGAAACAAAACCTACAAGCCCCTACTACACCATGGTTCCATATGAGCCCACGCATGCGTAAAACCCTAAAGTACTCGACAATATCCACTTGCAAAACATCGTTAGAAAGTGAAAGCCTGTTAGGCATGCAATCTCAAGCTCTTTTAGGAGCTTGAGATCGATGTGCTTGGGTACCTCTCTTTTTCCATTGCCACTAGTCTTGTTTCTAAGATAACAACCCGCATTTTGCACTTCGATGTCGTTGAGCTTGAATGTCTTTTTGTAGAGCCTGATCATTGCGAGACCCCTTGTGGCATCCACGTCATCTATGATTTCACCACTGCACGGCTGAAAGGCTGGTCATTTTCATAACTTTGTGGTCAATGGAGCCACAACAGTTGCCATCTCCTCGCCACTCTCGCCTACTTAGCCTTCATCTGCTGGCATCACTCCAACTACAACTGGGACAGCTCGTGCTTTACAAGGCATAGGTTGTAGTCGCACTGGTAGCAATCGTGTGGGTGGCGGTGGTGGTCGTATGAGTTATAGGTACAAGTGCAAAGCATCCACCCCTTTAGCGTCCTTCTCAACCTCTTGTGTTGCCATATGCTCAAACTATGCCAAGTCTAACTACTCTACACACTAATTTCCTCACGTTCTATGTTTATTGGTTGGCCTTCACAATGGGTCATCTCTTCCCTCGCATTAACAAATGCTCGAGTCTTTCCTCCAGCGCCCCGCCACACCCAATACCAAGCCCTTTGCCTCCTCTGGTGTCTGCCTGTCATCTATTTACAACTAAATGCATCATGTTCTCCTCCTCTGTACCTCCCGGCCCTAGATGGCCATTCTCTACAACTGACCCTCATAACATGGACCATATCTCATAGAATACTCTCATCCATCTAGCTTCATGACAGTGATTCTAACCACAATGAGTACCTTAATGGAGCACGTCATGATGATGGACGTGCCATTGAGCATAACCTGGAGCACACTTTGTCCGATGTGCTCCGTCTTTGTAACAAGGGAGATGTGAGTTTTGTGAAAAATTGGCATATTGCTACATTTTCTTATTCCACTTCCGGGAGAAGATGAAGGAAAGGAGGAAGTCAAGGAGGGGAAGAAGGATGAGGTGGGGATGTAAGGAGGGAAAGAGTGGGGAAGAGAGGGGGAATGGGAGGAGAGAAGGAGAAAGGGAGAGGGGGGAGAGAGAGAGAGAGAGAGAGAGAGAGAGAGAGAGAGAGAGAGAGAGAGAGAGAGAGAGGGAGGGAGGGAGAGAGGAGAGAAGGGCAGGTAGAATAGGGAGAGAGAATGATGTTTACTGTGATTATGGGTCTTACGGAAACATATATTCCATGAGTAATGGATCTTACGATGGAACTCCTTACGATGCCATTGTAGCTTACGGCTTGTAATCTGGCTAAGCATGGTGCATGTTAGGCCTATGTAGTGGATTGGAAAAAATCTTTGGCCCACTAGCCAAAACCACGGTGCTTGAGGATCTCTGTCCCTCAAGCCATCCCGTCCATCCGCTCATAGGCCAAGGAACCCCGCTTGATCCACGTGGCGTCGGCCACGCGTTTCACTCTCCATGCCTAGGAGTGAGCCACCCACGGCATCCTGCACGTCTGACTCAAACCCCGGTACTCTGATACCAAGGTAGTAAATTGGATGGAATCCTTGGCTGACTACGCCAAAACCGCGTTGCTTGAGGGTCTTTGACCCTCAAGGCATCACGTTGATCCGCTCATAGGCCAGAGACCCCCGCTCGACCCACCTAGCGCCGGCCACGCGCCATACTCTAGAAGTAGGCGGAAGCCATGGAAAAACAAACACAAGTATTGGAGCAACAGTCCGCCATAGTATAGCAGGTGAGAGCTCGCTAGTCGAGCCGTACATGTTAGTTGGCAAGCAAGGCTTGCCGGTGATCTCATGATTAATCCCAAAATACGCGCAAGGACTGCATTACCAAGATTTCACTAAGGATAGGTTTCTTTGAATGTGGCATTCTAACTACCTAGCACATGCAAAACTACAAGTCACAGTTAGGTTTCACAAGCCAAAAACCCACTTGATGGTTGTTCTAGCTCAGAGATTAGAGTAGGTCCCACATGCAATACCAAGCAAGCCTCAATGCCAATAGGCCATGAAATGAAGGATATGGACCATGCGTTCAAGATGGAGACGACACCCACGAGGAGTGCAGCTTGTGCGTAGGTCACATGCCTTTGCAGTGTGTCGCCTCTACTCACTCCACCGGCACTCTCTGCATAATCATGGCCACCACAAAGAAGAGGTATAAAAACCGAGGATCAACATGCTCCATTGGATGACTGTGCGTTGGGATTGAACCTTATTTTTGTAGCTTAAGGAGTGAAGGAGCGGGAAGAGCCTTGGTGAGAAGATTTGCCATTTGTGCCTTCCCACTGATGGCACACATCTCCGTCACCCCTATCTCCACAACTTCTCAAACAAAACGATGTTCCACCTTCATGTGCTTTGTCTATGGATACAAGACACCATCATCAGTTTTCATGAGACTTGCGGGTGAGTTTTTACTATGCAACAATAGAACAATGATATGAGTACCTAATTCTTCAGGTAGAGGTGCAAAGTACATCCCTTCACAAGTTGCTATACTGAATCACATGTATTCTACCTCAGCCATGCTGCATGCCTTGCAGAACTGTTTTGTACTACGTCGAGACACGGCAATCCCCCATACATGAAACACATAACCACCATGACTACAAGATACGTGATGACAAGCGTAATCAATGTTGCAAAAACCATGTAGAATTGGTATGTCAATGAGGGCAAGAACCAATTCCATTGTAGCTGTGTCAAGCACATAAAGACTTCAAAAATGCTCCATGCTTTACAATTGCTGACCAGATTTGGCAAATACATTGACTATATAGGCAATGTCAGGCCATGTGGTGGAAGGAAGGTACAAGATCGTTCTTTGTGGAGTGTTGGATATGTGTCAAGGCCATGTTTTGTACATCCAACAAGTGTGCATAGACATCAAGGCACACGGAGTACGCTATTGTGGGATATGCTACACGAAGCACTGTAAGCATGCAGTTTGGTGGGCAATGAATCTGTTTTGATGAAGGGTCAAGGCCCGCGTCATGTGATCTCCTATAATGGCCATGCCAATGAATTTTTGTGCCCCAACCAGGTCTGTAAATTTGTACTAGGGGTCATCAGTAGTCCTGTGGTCCAAGTAATGAGTGTGACAAAGGGAGACATGATCGATGAAGCATCCATAAAGACGAGTGTAGGAATGTAGTTACCACTGTCCCATCATAAGAATAGTGAAGAGTCGCATACACTACCGTACTGTCATCCATATTCATGCAAAACATTTTTTACTTCGTCCATGTGTCACAAAAAAAACCTTTACGTCTATATATTCGTCCCCAAAAATCTTCCTTCAAGCTCATTAATATGTCCACTGTGTCATATAAACAATTGTTTCATCCACCATTTTTTTTTGCAAAAGTAAAAGAGGCACTTGGGAAAAACATAGTCGGGTTCAACTAAAAGGAGGCACGCATGCACTGGATTCAAAGCTTTTGAACAGCTGTGCGACTCCACTGCCGCGTGAGACTCCATGCCATGCAGTAATGCATAGCGAAGAGAACGCGAATTGTGGATGGGCGTTGATAGCATCATACGGCTGAACAAGGAAGGATGCTCGAACATCCACATTTTTACATTTAGAAGTGCCTTGCGATGACCCTGGTCAGCACTGCTTTGAGGCGGAGTCTAAAATTGGGCAAATATGAATATCGGGGAATTTCTTGTCTTTCGACCCACTTCCTTGCCCAAAAAAAAAAATCAGAAACAGCCAGAAATTGGAGAATGTAGATGGCACAAGAAAGCAAATGAAAAAAGGGGCGAATATGGATGACATCATGGTATCTGTGAACCCAACATAACTTATGGTACACCAATTTCTTTGTTCCAACACCGAAGGACCTAATCTTTACTGTACATGACCTTTTTGTAGGAGCCAGACACAATTTGTTCCATCCTCATAGCCCTCTGGCTGCTTCACATGAAATTATTCCTCCAATGAGTTGTTCATCAAGAAAACACACATGAATGGGATTCTCATCCATTTGATGGATATCCCATTCATGGCGTGGAACCATTGCAACCAAGATATGACCATTCCCATACCTTTTTCATGGGTGCACATGTGCCTATGGAGCCCTGTCCTTGAATCTCATGAAACCCTTTTGTCACAAGGTGGGCCGTGTGCTTCTCAACTAGTCCTTTTGAGTTTGAACATCCATTTGAAATCAATGACCTTGCAACCAAGTGGAAAGGACACCAACTTGAACACCCAATGCTCAAGCAAGGCATTTGCTTATACCATCATTGACGTTTTCCATTCTGTGGCATCAAAACTCCCACTTGCCTTACGGTTCCTCTGTAGTGCAATCCATTTGTGTAGTGGTGACGGTGCGGTACAATTGAGTAGATCATGCAAGGATCACCAGATTGGATTGGGTGGTGGTACATGTACAATGCCTTCATCTACTTGAGAAGCCAGTGATGTGATACCCCGGGGTACCTGGGTGGCACTAGAACTGATGATAACAAGATATGTTGATAAAACCAGATCTCTTGGTCCGGGAATCATGGTATTAACAACAAGTGTTGGTCAAGACGTTCGACTCGACTCATGTGTATGAGGAGGTACAAAGACAGGTACACACACAAACTGCGGATAGTGCTACGGCGAGGATAGGGGGGGAACATGACAGTGTTTGGAAGAGCTCATAGGGCATGTAATCAAGAAAAGAGGAATCATGAATTTCTACGAGGCAATGTTTCGCGGGATCTTAAAACTGCCATGCCTTTGAGGGATGAGAGGACCCAAAAAACACACCATCAACCACGTGGTCTCAACTTATGCTCATGGTGCGACTGTGCAAACCATGTACATGCCATGGTTCCAGACACCCTCGTGGATTGCAGATAAGCTTTTCTACTTGAACCAATACTCACAATATACAAACGGGAAACACATCCTATGAAATATGATTACATTTCCACGTGGCATCCTCCAAAAATCCAAATGCCAGACTCAATACAAGTGCACGTAGTATATCACCAAGAGTTTTGTTCCATCGTTTAGAAAATCCGTTTCATTTTGGTGAACATGGGATTGTGGAATTCATGTATGTATCCTTTTACTTTCACTTCTTCTTCCACTGTGCCTAGGAAATCCCCCCTCTATCCGTTTGGAACTTCAGCAATGAACAATCGGTCTATCTCTTCATTAGTTTTATGCACTCAGTTATCGGACGTTGGGCATTTGCCTTGGTTTTTCTCTGAAAGGCCCAACGAAAGTGGCTAGAGACATCACCAAGGATCAAGGCGTAGGACACAATGTGGACCAATGGTATTGCCATCGGATTCTTGAGGCACGTATGCACTATTGCTAGAGACCTTCCGGTGATATTTTTGGATTTGGAAAACGTTTGCATGTGTGCTTCACCTTCACGACAATCAACGCAGGTGTTTTTCTGGAGGTCGTGGGGACATTCACCATGCAATAGAACGTGTTCAAGGATGTGTTTTAGTGATAGTTTTGTATCGACATGCACAAGGTGGTATTGAATGAGTTCTATATGTTTTGCCTCTGTGATTATCACAACTTGTACCAGGGGTCGATCTGAGTATGTTTGAACAAAGGCAAAAAGTGTCAGCCCGTCCAGCATGCCAGCATGTATTGGCTCATTTGCTAGCAAAGCACCAGTCACATAGAAGAGCATGCAACACTACCTCTCAATACGAGTGGAAATTTTGGCATGTTAGTCCCATTGCCCCCCAGATGTAGGTTGACTTTCACGTGCAGCACATACAAGACACCAAGAAGCCAAAACATCCCACTTGGTGTTTGGAGTGTAATAGTCCCTACACCCTCGATAGTTTGCACTTCCCATGACGAAGTTTTCACTCCCTCAACATCATGTGTTGCATGAAGAGTGAGAAAAAAAACCAGGGGACATGTGATGTGACGCTATAATGTTAAGCGACCGCTCATGCATGGGTAGTGAGTGAGTAGTGGTAACGTGTGTGTGCCCCAACTTCTGACCTTGTACATGTAGCACAATGGTTGGTTCAGGCAGATGAAGCTACATGGGTCATCCCAGCTTAAGCTAGATGGTGGTGCAATCGGCTGCTATGGCTCTGTCATCTCAAGATACACTCACTTTGTCCATGTCGGAACTTGAAAAGGTGTAGTGACGTGTAGGAGGGGTAGTATGACTTCTGATATAGTGGTGGTGGTGGAGCTGGTGCCTATGGATGCATGGGATTCTACACCGGCTGTGGGATAAATGTGGCCACCAAAGGGTGTGGGCGTGTATGGCCTAGCCATAGCATGAGTTGTATAGGGTACAGATGCCGCCTAGGATGGGAGCAAGGCACCCGGGGCTAACCCACCACAAGAAATGTATCATGCGTTCTCAGTGTCATTACATGCTTAAGAGCCGGGAAGGCCCTAGAGTGATGGCATAGTTGTCCATAGTAATTGCAAGTATGATTACATGCTCTCCAGTAGTGACCTTGCCCCCACAACATTGGCCACCTTTGCATGCTCTTGAGTGCTGAAATCTATTCATAGCTGCATGGTCATCCTCATGCACCTCATCTTCCAAGATATCCTCATAGTTGCGCAGCTCCTAGAACTCTATTAGGTTGGTGCTCTCGATGTTAGCGACTTTTAGCCACCAAAACACATTACAAAAAGAACTTCATACAACTCTCCCAAATGGAGGAGAACTAGATCAAATCTCTAAAGAATGGTACAGGAAGCAATGAGGCCAAAGATGTACTAAATGATGTCCATGACAACGTCTCTGCAATCGGCAACAAGGGCACCCGGCTTTGGGTGATGATCATTATGTTGTCACGCAGTTTAATCACAAGTGCCATCCCATGCTCTCCCTTTTGTGTGGTCAAGTGCTGCCTTGTATAATGCGGTGGTTCACAATAAGCAGGATTGGCGGGAACCTCTTCTTTGCATGTAAAAGGAAATGTTTCTTGAAACATTCCAATCCCTAGGGAGGGTGTAGACCAATGTATTGAATGTTCTCAAGAGCACCCATGCCTTCATTCCTTTGGGTGGCAGAGCAAGATAGTAATCCTCAAATCCATGGTCCATCACCCATGATAGTACTTCCTTTTGTAACCCTTCTACACATTACTTCACTAACCTTTGAGCTAGGAATCATGTTTCCTTTTTCAGCCATGGCATGTCCTTCGTGGGACTCTTCCCACATCCTTCCATGATTCTAACAAACTGAAGTAGCAACTACTAGTATCAGAGAAGGAGGAGGAATTCACCCTTCTCTCGTGCCAAAACCTCGGATCATTCGTGGAATCGGCCATCCATTTTCCGGAATCTCTTGTCTTGTAGTCATGCTTTGTCGTAGTGTCTAGGTCACTCTCGCTGTAGCTGCTCCGCTGAGGCATCAACAATAGTAGCAAAACTGTCATGCCATCAACATTGTTAAGATTTCTGATCTCCTTCTACAAATCTTTGCACCCCACACGTATTGTGCAGCGTGATCTTGCATTTGCAACCCTTGCTGGCGTGTCCTCAGGGACAGGGTTCAAGGTTGCTTGCCTGATTTGATTATGTGGATACTGGACTGGCAGTCTCCTACATTCTATCACTGCCTTGGAGATTCTTACACCCCACACTCAGGAGTGCTCAGGTCGTTGTCTGTCTTGTGTTGTCTTTTGCGTCTCTAGTGGCCTTTGAATCATTCATTCAGGGGCCACCCACCATATGACCTCATGTACTTCCTCCATTGTTTTCCATGGTTACCTTGACTCCGTTCTCTTTGTGTGCAACGGTTGCAGTCAACTTCTCCCTGTTCAATGTCTAGTTCTTATCCGTTTCACAGAGTCACATGGTAACATCTTCTTGCTAGACATCTTGTGCATGCCTGATTTGGAGGTCACATTGTTGATTGTTACCACCCTCGATCACCAGGGAATGGAGTTTTCTACTAGTTTTGGATTCTACATTATCTCCCTTCTCTTCTCTGGCAGAGTTGTGCTTCATGCACTTTGTTGTGATAATGCCTTTTGTGTTTCTCTGTCTCTTCCCTCACCTTCTACTACCTCTGCTCTTGTCTACATTATGTCCTCCTTGTCCCCTAAGTTCACTCAGCTGTTGCATTGTCACCTCTGCTAAATTTACATAACTGTTATTGCTTACATGCTTTGTGCACTGGCTACCACTGGTCTGGACACCGCCACGTTCCCCACACCATGTTCTAACAACTTTCTTAAATGTGCTCGAGGGCAGATATGTCTCTCTTCTTTCAGTATCTCTGGCTCCTTGGCCTCCCACCCTCTTGACTTTGTGCATGTTGATGTCATGGACCCTCTTCCACATGACTTTTTTTTGGGGATTTGGGTTGCTATGCTCTGAATCTCATTGAAGACTTCTCCTGCAATTGGAAGGTCTTTGCTCTCCATTACAAGAGTGACTTCACTCTTATTTGTGTGTCTTGGCTCCCTCGGGCTGTACTTGCCTGTGCTTATCAATTTTTTTTCTTTCAACGTGATCGGGTTGGTGAATTCCTAGGCCCTATTTCTAATTCACTTGAACCCCAAGGTGTGCGCATGGAACCATTTTCCCCATACACGCCCCATCAAAATGGTGTTTTTGACCACTGGGACCGCAGCCTAGATGACGGGATGCATGCCCTCCTCTCTATCGTTGGCCAGGCCCCTCTGTTTGCGTTTGAATCATTGTCCTACATGACATGGGTATGGGACCGTATCCCTCACCATCTTCTCACCCGCCACGTAACCCCCTTTGAAAGGTGGACTGGTCGTTGTGGTGACCTGTGTGTTGCAAGTGCGTGGGGGTTTGTAGCCGCTGTGTGGCTGTCGCATGATCATCGTGCCCATCTCGCTCCTCGGGGCCATAGATTATCTTCCTTGGTGTTTCATCCATTTCCAAGGCATGCAGCGTTTAGGATCCATCCCGACGTTGTGTCATTCAACCCCGTGATGCTCTTTTCTTTGAAAATGTGATTAAATGAGATCTGTATTGCCTTACCTCTCTTGCCTCTATTGTCCTAATCTCTCATCTTGGACGAGGTTATGTCGTGTCTACACCTGCTTCTATGTCATCTATTTTTGGCTCATCCTCAACTTGGGACCTTGTTGGTGAATCTGTCCCAAGCCTTGTTGCTAGTCTAGGATCTCGTCCCACTCTCCCACCTACTACCTCATTTTCCTCCCCTCCTATGGCTACAGCCTCTCCTTTCCTACCTACTACTTGCTCTCCATCTTTTCTAGTACATTCCTTGCACACACAGCTCTCTTTAGTCTTGCTTACACCCTCTCCCACTCTGGTGCTCACTGTGTCCTCTTATCCCACTTCATCACTGGCTCTACCTTCTCAAGCATCACCCTCTACCTCCTTTGCTTGCCTTGTGTCTCCTTACGTGCGTGATGGTCGTTTTGTATGCATTTCCCAAACTGAGTCACGTGTCCACTGCCCCTTCTTTGGGCACTTTTGACACACAACCCCCCTACTCCATATAGGAATCCTCCATCTAGTGAGCCCAGGCTTTGTGCCCTTGGGCTTGCTTTGTCAGCTGAATTGTTTGCCTCTATGTTAGTGATGAATCCCATTGATGCCCTCAACTACTCTCTTGTGGAGCACAAGATTCATCAAGCTCTTGGCACGTCTAACTCTAGGTATGTGGCCCACTATTTTGCCACTACTCATCTCTCATCGTTGCCTAGAGAGCCTGTGATGATTCGCAAGGCCCGCAAATCTATTGAATCCTACCTATGGAAACTTGTTATGCAGGATGAACTCAAGACTTTGTCAGAATATGGTGTCATAATGAGGTATGACCGTGTCAATTTCCCCCGTGGCAGACATACCATCTGAATGATGTGGCTTTATTGCCAATTATCAAAGTTGAATAACACGATATAGTAGTATAAAGTGCGTCTCATAGCTAAGGGATTCTCCTAGATTCCTACAATTGACCTTTATGAGACCTCTGTGCCTCCAGGTTGCTACGCCACTGCACAAGCCCTTCGCAGGCTTGTTGCCCATCATGACTGGGAACTCGAGAAAATGGATGTGGACAATGCCTTCCTTCATGGCAGGCTCGATGAAGAGATCCATGTGATCCAGCTTCCTCGTTTCATAGATTACACCAACAAGGTGTGGTGACGTCGCAAGGCCTTGTACGACTTCAAGCAGACACCATGGTGCTGGAATCAGAAGATCACGTCCATGCTTGAGAAATGCGGCTTTCACAGAAGCACAATTGATCTTGTGTTGTTTCTCTGTGTACCCACTTCCCCATTTGTCGCCATTCCTATGCATGTGGATGATCTGCTCATTACATCCCCCAATCAAGTTGTTATTCAAGGAGCCGAATCCCTCCTTCAGTCAGCTTATAAAATACAAGATCTTTGCATGACCCGAGTCTTCTTTTTTGAAATGGAACTTGGGCATGTACACTAGGGTGTGTATGTCCGCAATATGGAGGAGCGTTTCTCCTCCTTCCATTCGCTCTTCATTTGACCTCTGTGATGATGACTCTAGCAAGGAAGAAATTGAAGTCATTGGACAACTTCAAGTTGGGGGAGGCAGACTACCCCCTGATCTTTGATTTCGATTTCAAGGTTTATTCTTCCACGGTCGAATTGGATACGTTGTTTTGTTCAACGATTTTATTGGAATACCAAAAACCTACTTTTGTGAATGGTCAAGTTATAGGATTTACATAGCAGTTATGTTATTGCTTTCTCGTAGGTTGCATACCACGATGGACTGGCCATAGTGAAAACTGTTTGCATTTAGTTCCGCTCGACACTGTGCACGTCGCGGTCAGTCAAATTTCCACAACTTGGCTATTCGAATGTCCAAGTCAGCATTTTCAGCTCATGTGCATGCAAGACGACCAATCACTCTCGCATGCACGTTGTCAAATTTTTGGAGCACCTCGAAATTGAACAAGCCGTTCGTCGAATTCAAGGGATAAATCAGGAACACATAAATGATTCAAACCCAGATAATGTATGCTAAATCATGGAACACATGATTAAAAACTCTCATCATATGAGTTAAGATATCAGAGGGATATCTATGTTCCATTGGCTCACTCATGTGCCTGGCCATCACCACTCGCGTGCATGCAGCCCTTTACGGTATACTTTATGTCGCAGTTCTCTCAGTGTCCAAGAGAGCGACACTTGGAGACTGTGCTTTGTGTGGTATCGTACGCTCTTCCCACCCCATGCCGAGGCTTCTACTTCAACGCACAACCCTCAATAGTTGTCAATGGTTCCATCGAAAATGATTGGGCTCATGGCCGATGCACATTGCTGCACATGCTACATTTTTTCTTTTTGGAGGCATGGCTGTTTCCCGGAGAAGTGGTAACAAGGGTAGTAGCAAGACGGTTGAGCAAGGCTGAGTATGTCGCACTCGGTGTAGGCATTTTTGGAGCTCTCTAGCTTTGCCGTTTGCTGCAACAGTTCCGTATTCCCATCAGCTGCATCACTCTACGCTGTGACAATCAAAGCACACAAGCCGTTGTTGAAAACAATGGTACGTATCAGTCACGTACAAAACACATTGATTGATGTTGAGCATCAGTTTGTCCGTGAGTGTCTTGCTACTGCTTTTGTTTGGGTTGCCTGTGCAGACACACACTCACAGCTAGTTGATCATTGCCTCCCTGTCTTTATTCTAACTGATACCGACCTGTTACAACGTTTGAGAGCTGTGACATTGAATCATGGGGGAGTGATAACGTCTGTGGTCAAGTTGGTGACCCATCACACTTGTAGTACCCTCTTGTCTTCCCCCACACGCTCTTTCCTCTATCACAGTGTGCACAGGAGATTGAATTAGCGACTGTGCTAAAGCACTTCTCACGTGATGGGAGACATCCGTGAAGAACTCCTCACACTCTTCCAATAGTAGCAGTTGCCCAAGCAGTGGCTCTTAGCCACTAGACATCTTCTGTCTGTTGACTCTTGCTCATGGGAGCTCTGGCCCTTAGACACTTTGGGATGCCAGGGCCATCTCCAATTTGTGTATGTAGTTCTGAGGGGCTGAAATGTTTTGGCATGTTGGGTGCTGATCCTTATGGGGCCACCTGACAAGAATCTTTCCTTGTCATGGTGAGTAGCTGCCACCGATTTCATGTCGAGAGGCCAAGCTCGACCCCCGAGTTGGGATGTGGGGTCGACGTGCTTCTTGCATGGTCGGCACCATGCTCACCGGCTTTTGTTACGCAATTCTTGCTAGACATGTTTTCAAGAACACTTGAGCAAGGAATCATGTTAATGCATTTAGCCAAGCTGTATCCCCCGTGGGACTCTTCCCACGTCCTTGCACCTCTATTATGTAGCACCCATAGTATTGCGCTTTGTGCCGTTTTTGTACAGTTTACTGTGACCACTCGGCCGTGTCCATACTTGTGCAGATCCCCGAGGCGGGCGGCCCTGGTGGCACCGGCGCGACGACAGGCGGCGGACTACCAGCTTGGAGCTGGCCGACCGCTGCACCAGAGCCCCAGATGCCACCGGGACTCTCTGCTGTGTCTTCTACATCTTGCAGGCGTCTTTCGGCAGACTGGCCATGAGGCCTATTTGCATGTTTTTGCATTGTATGCTCACTGTCTGTCGATGGATGCATGCATGTGACCAGTCGTAGCGTCCGTCTTTTGATTCTGCACGTCTAGGTTTAGACGGCGTAGCATTCTGACATGTGTGCGCAGAGTTATGGCCAAAACAGTGGTTTTGGGCCGGTTTTAGGACAGCTCTTGGACTGCCGCGTGCGACACCCGCCGTGCGCCGCGGCAGGTACTTATGCCTTGGACCTGTCATTTGTCATTTCTCTCTGCATATGCTATGTTGAAGCATTCTGACACTTTGTCTTGTGTCTCCTAGCCAAACCCGTGCCGTAGTGTGTACGGCCTGTGACTGTCGACACCGTCTGATCTGGCACGGACGCTTAGTCAGCGGCTGCGGTGCTAGGAAGCTTCCATGCATTTTCTCACATGGTTCTAGAAATCTGAACTAGGAACTACAGGGGGAGTGTGAAGAATGTGTTTGCTAAACCAATGGAAGAGGGTAACACAGGTCGGCCATGTTGGTGCACAACTTTCCAGCCTTAACAAATACTTTCCAGCGCAGAAGGTCATTTACAGGTCAAAACCAAAGGTATTCTTGACAGTTGCTACTACCCTCTTGGTGGTTGAGGCCCAAGCACTTGGTGACAAGGTCCGGTGCTGCAAGAGAACCTGTTGATTGTTCTCATGAGGTCTGTCGTGCACACTCCCCGCCCATTTGTTACGAGGGTGAGTGGGCATTGTAGGTCCGCTACCAGTCCGCAACGAACAAGCCAAGCCTGGGACTGTTTTTACTTTCTTGGCCGTTGACATGCTGCATTCCAGATTTGGTCAAGAGTTGGTGTTGGCAGTGTTCTCCTTACAGCTTGTGTCTGTTCGCATGGACTCTTCACAAGTCGGGAGGGGAGTGATTGAAAAGCCTAACCTGGATGGAGGGAGAGGGAAGGCAAGGAGAGGAAGTGGTGGGAAAGGATGGAGGCAGATGTGAACGCTCAAAATGGTTCCAATAGTGTTACGTTTTGCACCCCCGCATTGCCCTTATGAATACATTACACAAACAACATTGCCCTCACGTACATCAGACTGTTAAGTTCTGGGATTGAGTTTCCTGCCGGCAAGCTTGCAGCGCCCCATCAGTTTTCTGGAGACCTGTCTCTTTGTTTGCACTGTCTTGCCTCGTATTCTCCACACAGTTCGCTCCACCAAGCATCCCACCGAGTGGTACAGCATGCTTGCAAGATTCCTGGCCATTATTAGTCGCGTGGCTCTTGCTGGCTGCCCGGCTCCCACAAGCGCTCCTGCACATTCGTATTCAGAGCTCGTCCTCAAGAATCAGACTGAGGCTCAGTAACGGGCACAAAAGAGATGGAAAGATCTAGGTCAAGCAATTTCCAGACTGGCTGCAAAGTCAAGGTGGCAGGGCCTAAGGTTTGTGGGTGAACAGCCATGGCCCTATCTCAGCTGGCGGAAGCTGCTCGGCCATGGCCCTATTCAGACCCTATTCATGGCAACAGGTAACTGTGTAAAGGACTAACCATGGCAACAAGTAACGCTGTACGAGACTTACCATGGCAACAAGTAACGCTATACGAGACTTACCATGGCAACAAGTAACGCTGTATAAGACTTACCATGGCAACAAGTAACGCTGTGTATGACTTACCATGGCAACAAGTAACGCTGTGTAAGACTTACCATGGCAACAAGTAACGCTGTGTACGACTTACCATGGCAACAAGTAACGCTGTGTACGACTTACCATGGCAACAAGTAACGCTGTGTACGACTTACCATGGCTACAAGTAACGCTGTGTAAGACCTACCATGGCAACAAGTAACGCTGT
>SZWC01000909.1:254891-277222 GCA_023375785.1 Penium margaritaceum
AAGTAGGATGCTTGAAATCGATGGTTTACGAGTAATTAATGTAGATGTACAGAAGTATACACTTTTCTCTACGGGATACATTCCTAGCTACACTCCTGTAAAACACTCGTCCACTTTGGGAGGGGGGTCCTTGTATCAAGACACCCCCTCCCCCCAACAGTTCAAAGTGTATTGGGGTGGTGTATTAGAGAGTGTAGGTGGGGGAACCTTCTTTTTTTAACTAGTGTACTCGGAGGGAGGTACATACCTGTCGTCATACCCTTGTCCCCCCAATACACTCCCCCATACACTTTCCCAATACACTAGGGGGTTTGCGGGGGGGAGGGGGGTAGAGGGGGGTCGAGTTGGGATCCCATTGTGGTGGAGTCAAAGTACACTAAACTATTTCTGTACAACCTTATAGCTGGCTACGTAGAGAAAGAGAGAGATGTCGCATGCTTGTAATCGACGGCTTACGAGTAATTAATGTAGATGTACAAAAGTATTCTTTTTTCTTCTTTTTTTTCTTCTTTTGTCGACCAGATACACTCCCAGCTACACTCCCGCAATACACTCTTCCACTTCGGGAGGAGGGGGGTCCTTGTATCCAACCCCCCCGACAACAGGTAAAAGCATATTGGGTTGGTGTATTGGAGAGTGTAGCTAGGGGAGCCTTCTTTTTAAAACTAGTTTATTCGGAGGGAGGTGCGGACCTGCCGTTACACAAGTCCCAAAAACCTCGTCCCCCCAATACACTCCCCAATACACTTCTCCAATACACTAGGGGGTTTGCGGGGGAGGGGGGGGAGGGGGAGGGGAGGTCCAATTGGGATCCCATTGTGGCAGAGTTGAAGTACACTAAAATGGTTGTGAACAACCCTATAGCTGGTTGCGTAGACAAAGAGAGAGACGTCGAATGCATGAAATCGATGGTTTATGAGTACTTAATGTAGATGTACACAAGTATGTTTTTTTCCCTGTCTACCAGATACACTCCCAGCTACACTCCCACAACACACTCATCCACTTTGGGGGGGGTCCTTGTATTCAGATCCCCCCTAGTTAAAAGTATGTTGGGCTGGTGTATTGGAGAGTGTAGCTGGCGGAGCCTTCTTTCTTTAACTAGTGTATTCGGAGGGGGGTGCAGACATGTCGTTACACAAGTCTAAAAAACCCTCGTCCCCCCAATACACTCCCCAATACACATCCCCAATACACGAGGAGGTTTGTGGGGGGAGGGGGGGTCCAATTGGGATCACATTCTGGCATAGTCAAAGTACACTAAGCTGTTTGTGTACAGCCTTATAGCTGCTTACATAGACAAAGAGAGAGATTTTTCATGCTTGAAATCAATGGTTTTCGAGTACTTAACATAGATGTACACAAGTATATGTTTTTCTACCCAGCAGATACACTCCCAGTGACACTCCTATAATACACTCATCCACTTTGGGAGGGGGAGGTCCTTGTATCCAGATCCACCCCCAGCAGTTAAAAAGTTTCTTGGGGTGGTGTATTGGAGAGTGTAGCTNCCAATACACGAGGAGGTTTGCGGGGGGAGGGGGGGTCCAATTGCGATCACATTCTGGCGTAGTCGTACACAAACACTAAGCTGTTTGTGTACAGCCTTATAGCTGCTTACATAGACAAAGAGAGAGATTTTTCATGCTTGAAATCAATGGTTTTCGAGTACTTAACATAGATGTACACAAGTATATGTTTTTCTACCCAGCAGATACACTCCCAGTGACACTCCTATAATACACTCATCCACTTTGGGAGGGGGAGGTCCTTGTATCCAGATCCACCCCCAGCAGTTAAAAAGTTTCTTGGGGTGGTGTATTGGAGAGTGTAGCTGGGGGAGCCTTCTTTTTTTCACTAGTGTATTCAGAGGGAGGTACGGACCTGCCCTTACACTAGTCCGATGAAACCTTGTCCCCCCAATACACTCCCCAATACACTTCTCGAGTGCACTAGGGGGTTTGCGGGGGGGAAGGGGGGTCCAGTTGGGATCCCATTGTGGTGGAGTCGAAGTACACTAACCTCTTTGTGTACAGCCTTATAGCTGGTTGTGTAACCAAATTGAGAGACGTCGGATGCTTGAAACCAATGGTTTACGAGTACGTATTGTAGATATACACAAGTCTGTTCCTTTTCTACCTACCAGATACACTCCCAGCTACACTCCTGCAATACACTCGTCCACTTCAAAAGGGGGGGGGGAGAGGGTCCTTGTATCCAGATCCCCCCTTCCTAGAAGTTGAAAGTGTACTAGGATGGTGTACTGGAGAGTATAGCTCGGAGAGCCTTCTTCTTTGAACTAGTACATTCAGAGGGATGCGTGGACCTACCATTACACAAGTCTAAATGAACTTCTTTCCCCCAATACACTCCCCAATACACTTCCCCAATACACTAAGGGGTTTTGCGAGGGAGGGGGGTCCACTTGGGATCCTATTGTGGCGGAGTTCAAGTACACTAAACTATTTGTGTACAAATTTATAGTTGGTTACACAGACAAAGAGAGAGACGTCGGATGCTTGAAATGGACGACTTACGAGTACTTCATGTAGATGTACACAAGTCTGTTTTTTTTCTGTATACGAGATACACTCCCGACTACACTCTCACAAGACACATGTCAACATCGGGGGAGGGGGGAGGAGGAGGGGACGAGGGGTCCTTGTATCCAGATCCCCCCCCTCCACCAGTTAAAAGTGCATTACGGTGGTATATTGGAGAGTGTAGCTGAGAGAGCCTTCTTATTAAAACTAGTGTTTTCGGAGGGGGGTGCGGACCTGCCAGCACACAAGTCCAAAAAAACCTTGTCCTCCCAATACACTCCCCAATACACTTCCTCAATACATTAGGGGGGCTTGCGGGGGTGGGGGAAGAGGCAGAGGGGTCGAGGGGGCATTTTCGAGCAAATGGCGGCCCTAACCCTATNTCTGAACATTCTGACTTCCACTCAAGACCTAGAGTTAAAAAAAGCAAACATCTCAACGTAATCTTATGGGAACTATACTTAACCAGGTTGCACTATACATAGGTATCATTGTGTATTAAAAGGGGATGATTAACCATAACTCTAGTTGCGCCCTAGTTGCGCTATAGTTGCGCCCTACTTGCGCCCTACTTGCGCCCTACTTTCGCATTACTCAACCCTCCTTATGCCCTAGTTGTGTCCTTGTTGGGCCCCAGTTACGCCCTCGTTACGCCAAAGTTGCACCCTAGTTGTGCCCAAGTTGCGCCCTAGTTGCACCCTAGTCGCGGCCTACTTGCACCATACTTGCGCCCTTGTTGTGCCCTACTTGCCCCCTAGTTGCACCCCACTTGCCTCTTAGTAACACCCTTCTTTCACCCTAATTTCCCTATTTCTATCCTAGTTGCACCCTAGTTACGCCCTAATTGCACCTTCCTTACGCCCTATCTGGTGTTGAAAAGTTGCCCCTCCGCATGCCCAAGTGCGACACCAGGAGGCGCCGACGAGCCGCCAGAAAGAGGAAGCTCCATGCCGGCAGATCTGGCGACTTGAGGATTGTTCGGGTCCTAAAATGGATAACTTGCCCTAAAAGTTGACGAGTTGTTGAATCCGGTGGAAGTTGTTTCACCAAAATCGGACAAATATCGAGAGAGATATGACTATTAAAAGTTGGGGTGTGCATGGCGGCTCTGGGAGCCCTCTGCGACTCGAATTCCGGTGGATAATCGACGGGAACGCGTAACAAAGGTACCATCTGGGGATTTTTCTCTGGAAGGTCTGCCGAGGTGTCCGGTGGATAATCCACAGGATCCTGTACTGTAGTTTGTTACTGAGGGACTTTGCCAAGATTTGGGCTCGCCGTACGAAACTCATTACTACGTTTTTGTTAGTAGGGGACTTGGTCAAAATTCTGACAGCAGGTCCGCAGACAGGTTTCGAACCTCGTCACTCCCCATCCCCGAGCTTGACGCAAAAGTGGAGAAGGTGTGTGGAATGGGATCTGCGCCTTGGGAAAGGTGCTTCGCACGTGAAGGAAGGCGCCACGGCGAGTGGCGGCGTCAGGCTTCTATGGTGGGTGAGACCTGCAATTCGGCAAGCATAACTTGGGCTACGCTTGGCTGAATCGTACGCGGCTTGGTGCGTTGGAAAGCTCTTGTATATCCCCATAAATGTTTGATCGTGTCTATGTACAAAACAAATGCAAAATTGCGTTATTCACTTTGCAAAAGTGACTATCTCTAAACGCCTTCTCACATAGCGTGAGGCAACCAGATTGCTCACGCTCAGTCTCAAATTCGCCCAAAACAAAAGAAATGAACCACCAAGATACAATCAGACGAACGTTTGGACCAAACCACGCAGATTCCTCCCGACACTTAGTTGTGCCCTAGTTGCGCCCTACTTGTGTCCTAGTTGCAACCTAGTTGCGCTCTAGTAGCGCCCTACTTAGGCCCAACTTACGCCCTTCTTGGGCCCTAGTTGCGCCCTAGTTGCGCCATAGTGGTGCCCTAGTTGCGTCCAACTTGCACTCTACTTAAGCTGTAGTTGTGTCCTAATTGGGCTCTAGTTGTGTCCTAGTTGCAACCTAGTTGTGCCCTAGTTACTCACTAGTTACGTCCTAGTTGGGCCCTATTTACGCCCTAGTTGCACCCTAGTTGTGTGGTAGTTGCGCAATACTTGTACCCTACTTAAGCCCTACTTGCCCCATACTTGTGTCCTAGTTGCACCATAGTTGCGCCCTACTCGTGCCTTACTTACGCCCTAGTTGTGCCCTAGTTGGAGCTTGTCTGCGTCCTACGGGTGCCCTAGTTACGTAATACTTGCACATTAGTTGCGCCCTATTTGGACCCTAGTTGCGCCCTACATGCGTCCTACTTGCGCCCTATCGGCGGTCTACTTGTGCCTTAGTTGTGCCCTACTCGTGCCCTTCTTGCGCCCTTCTTCCACCCTAATTTTCCCCTACTTGTACCCTAATTGCGCCCTAGTTGCACCCTATTTGGAACCTAAATCCACCATACTTGTGCCCTACTTGCTCCATGTTTGCGCCATAGTTGCACCCTAGTTACCCCCTAGTTGTGCCGTTGTTGCACCCTACTTGCGTCCTACTCGTGCTCTAGTTTTGCCCTAGTTGCGTCCTGGTTATGCCTTACTTGCACCCAAGTTGCGCCTTAGTTGTGCCCTAGTTGCATCGGAGTTCCGCTCTAGTTGGGCCCTACTTATGCCCTACTTACGCCCTACTTGTGCCCTAGTACCGCCCTTTTGCACCCTAGTTGTTCCCTAGTTGCGCCCTAGTTACACCATAGTAGCGTCGTACTTGCGCCCTAGTTGTGCCATAGTTTTGGAATAGGTGGGCCTTACTTGGGCCCTACTGGCACCCTACTTGCATCCTACTTGCGTCCTAGTTGTGCCCTAGTCGCGCCCTAGTTACGCCCTAGTTGCGCCCTAGTTACGCCGTTCTTGTGCCATAGTTGCACCCTTGTTGTGCTCTAGTTTCGCCTTAGTTACTCCCTAGTTGCACCCCACTTGCGCACTAGTTGAGCCCTCCTGCTTTTGTTGAGCTTTAGTTGCTTCCTAGTTGCGTCCTAATTGGTCTGTTCTTGTGCACTACTCGTGCTATACTTGCGCCCTAGTTGCGCCCTAGTTGAACCATAGCTACGTCCCAGTTGCACCCTATTTGGGCCCTACATACGCCACAACTATGCCCTACTTGTCTCCTAGTTGTGCCCTACTTGCGCCCTACTTGCGTCCTACTTGCGTCCTACTTGCGCCCTAGTTCCGCCCTACTTGCACCCGAGTTGGGCCATAGTTGCACCCTATTTCCTTTCTTGCATCCTACTTGTACAATGGTTACGCCCTAGTTGCGCCCTAGTTATGCCCTAGTAATGCCCTAGTTGTGCCCTACTTGCGCCCTAGTTCCGCCCTACTTGCACCCGAGTTGGGCCATAGTTGCACCCTATTTCCTTTCTTGCATCCTACTTGTACAATGGTTACGCCCTAGTTGCGCCCTAGGTACGCCCTAGTTGCGCCCTTCTTACGTCCTAGTTACGTCCTAGTTGCACCCTACTTGTGCACTACTTGCACTACAATTGCGCCCTAGTTGCGTCCTAGATGTGCCCTAGTTACGCCGTAGTTGCGTCCTACTTGTGCCCTACTTGCACCTTAGTTGCACCGTAGTTGTGTCCTAGTTGTGCCGTAGTTGTTCCCTAGTCACGTTCTAGTTGTACCCTATTTGCGTCCTAGTTGTGCCCTAGTTGCACCCTAGTTACGCTCTGGTTACACCCTATTTGTACCCTTGTTACTCCCTAGTTGTTCCCTTGTTATGCCCTAGATATGTCCTAGTTGTGCCATACTTGCAGTCTACTTACGCTATAGTTGCACCCTCGTGCTGTAGTTGTGCCACTGTTACGCCCTAGTTGAACCCTACTTGTGCCCTACTTGCGCCCTTCTTGTGCCCTAGTTGCGACCTAGTTGCATCCTAGTTGCACACTAGTTGCCTTCTAGTTGCGCCCTAGTTGTACCCTACTTGTACCCTAGTTGCACCCTACTTGTGCCCTAGTTTCACCCTACTTACGTCCTACTTACAGCCTAGTTGTGCTCGGGTTTTGCCCTAGTTGCATCCTACCTGTGCCCTACTTGTGCCCTACTTATCACACTTACTTAGCTGCACCCTAGTTGCGTTCTACATGTGCCCTACTTGCGCCCCAGTTGCGCCCTAGCTGTACCCTAACTTCACCCTGTTTATGCCCTATTTGTGCCCTACTTCTTTGCTACTTGTGCCCTAGTTGTGCCCTAGTTGCGCCCTTGTTGTGTCCTAGTTTCGCTCTAATTGTGCTCTCGTAGCGCGCCCTAGTTGTACTTTAGTTGCGTCCTAGTTGCGCTCAAGTTGTGCCCTACTTGTGCGCTACTTGAGCCCTAATTGCGCCCTATGTGCATCCTAGTTGCGCCCTAATTGCACCCTCGTTATGCCGTACTTGTGCCCAACTTGCATCCTACTTGCGCCTTAGCTGCGCCCTAGTTCCCCCTTAGTTGCTCTCTACTTGCGCCCTACTTGTGCTCTACTTGCGCCCTTGTTATGCCCTACTTGCACCCTAGTTGTGGCCTATTTGTACCCTAGTTGCACCCTACTTGCGCCCTACTTGTGCTCTACTTGCGCCCTTGTTATGCCCTACTTGCACCCTAGTTGTGGCCTATTTGTACCCTAGTTGCACCCTACTTGCACCCTCATTGCACCCTAGTTGCACCCTAGTTACGCCCTTCTTACGCCCTACTTGCGCCCTAGTTGCGCCCTAGTTATGCCCTAGTAATGCCCTAGTTGTGCCCTACTTGCACCCTACTTGCGCCCTACTTGAACGCTGGTTGTGTCCTATTTGTGCCCTAGTTACGCCCTTCTTACGCCCTACTTGCGCCCTAGTTGCGCCCTAGTTATGCCCTAGTAATGCCCTAGTTGTGCCCTACTTGCACCCTACTTGCGCCCTACTTGAACGCTGGTTGTGTCCTATTTGTGCCCTAGTTACGCCCTAGTTGCACCATACTTGCGCCCTAGTTGTGTCCTACTTGGGCCCTTCTTGCGCCCTAGTTGCGCCCAAGTTGAGCTCTAGTTGTGGCCTCCGTGTGCCATACTTGTGCCCTACTCGCGCCCTACTTGGTGCCCTAGTTGCGCCCTAGTTGAGTCCTAGTTGCGTCCTAGTTGCGCCCTAGTTACGCCCTAGTGAAACCCTAGTTGTGCTCTACTTGCGCCATAGTTGTGCCCTAGTTGGACTCTAATTTCGTCCTAGATGTGCCCTAGTTGCACCCTACTTGTGTCCTACTTGCATTGTAGTTGTGCCATAGTTGCGTGTTAATTGCACCCTACTTGCCCCTTGCTTATGCCTTACTTGTGCCCTTGTTGCGTCCTAGTTGCTTCCTTGTGATCCCCTGGTTGCGGCCCACTTGTACCCTATTTGCTCCTTAGTTCCGCCTTAATTGCATCCTACTTCCGCCCTAGTTGCAACCTAGTTGCACTCTAGTTTCACCCTACTTTTGCCCTATTCATGATCTACTTGCACCTTAGTTGTGCCCTTGGTACGCCTTCGTTGCGCCCTAATTACGCTCTACTTGCACCCTACTTGAACCCTATTTTTTCCCTATTTGCGTGCTAGTTGCGTCCTACTTGTGCGTTACATGCGCCCTAGTTGTGCCCTAGTTGCACCCTAGTTATGCCCTAGTTGCCCCCTAGTTGTGCTCTGCTTGAACCCTACCTACGCCCTAGTTGTACCCTATGTGTACCTTACTTGCTCCCTAGTTCGATCGTACTTGTGCCCTACTTATGCCCTACTTATGCCCTACTTGCACCGTAGTTGCACCCTACTTGCACCTTATTTGCTCCTCATTGGCACCCTAAATGCGCCCTATTTGTGCCCCACTTTTGCCCTACTTGCGTCCTACTTGCACTCTACTTACGCCCTGTATACCCCATAGTTGCGCCCTAGTTGCACCCTAGTTGCACCCTAGTTGCGCCCTAGTTGCACCCTACTTGCGCCCTAGTTGCGTCCTAGTTGCGTTCTAGTTGTGCCTTACTTGCGCCATACTCGCACCCTTCTTGCACCCTACTTGCGTCGTACTTGGGTCTTAGTTGTGACCTAGTTGTGGCCTACTTGCACCCGACTTGCACCCTAGTTACGCCCTAGTTTTGTCCTAGCTGCCCCCTATTCGCGCCCTAGTTGCGCCCTAGTTGCACCCTACTTGTGTCCTTCTTGCGCTTTAGTTTTGCCGTAGTTGTGCCTTACTTGTGTCCTACTTGCACCCTACTTGTGCTTCATTTGCACCCTACTTGCACCCTAGTTGTGCCCTAGTTGCACCCTGGTTTCCCCCTTGTTGCATCGTTCTTGTGCCTTACCTATGCCGTAGTTACGTCCTACTTGCATCCTACTTGCGTCCTAGTCCCGCCCTACTTGTGCCCTACTTGCGTCCTAGTTGCTCCCTAGTTGCGCCCTAGGTTTACCCTAGTTGTGCCCTACATGCACCCTACTAAGGCTATAATGGCGCCCTAGTTGTGTCCTACTTTCATCCTAAGTACACCCTGCTTGCGCTCTTTTTGTGTCCTACTTGCCTCCTAGTTGTGCCCTAGTTGCGTCCTAGTTGCACCCTAGTTGTGCCCTAGATGCTCCCTACTCGCGCCCTAATTTTGCCCTAGTTGTGCCCTAGTTGCGCCTTACTTGCACCCTACTTGTTTCCTAATTGCACCCCACGTACACCCTAGTTGTGCCCTAGTTGTACCCTTGTTGCCTCGTAGTTGCACCCTTGTTGCATCCTACTTGGGCCTGATTGTGCCCAACTTGCGCCCTAGTTGTGCCCTAGTTCCACCCTAGTTGCACCCTACTTGCGCCCTACTTGCGCCCTAGTTATGCCGTAGTTGTACCCTAGTTCTGCCCTACTTGCATCCTACTTGCGTCGTAGTTGCACCCTACTTGTGCCCTAGATGCGCCCTAGTTACCTTCTAGTTGTGCCCTGGTTGCGTCCTACTTACGTCCAAGTTACGCCCTAGTTATGCTCTAGTTGCGCCCTACTTGCGTCCTTCTTGCACATTACTTGAGTCCTAGTTGCGCCGTAGTTGTGCCCTAGTTCGACATAGTTGTGTCCTACTTGCGCTCTATTTATGCTGTAGTTGCGTCGTAGTTGTGCCCTAGTTGCGTCCTAGTTGTGCCCTAGTTTTTCCTTACTTATGCCCTTATTCTGCCCTAGTTGCGCCTTTTTTGGGCACTAGCTACACCCTAGTTTGGTTGTACTTTTGCCCTTGTTACTCCCTAATTGAGCAGTAGTTGCTTTCTAGTTGCGCCTTAGATTTACCTTAGTAGCGCCCCAGTTGCGTACTAGTTGCGCCCTAGTTACGCCCTAGTTGCGCCCAAGTTGTGCCACAATTACGCCCCATTTGAGCCCTTGTTGTGCCCTAGTTCCGCCCAATTTGCACCCTAGTTGCGCCCTAGATGCGCCCTAGTTGTGCCAGAGTTGCGCCCTAGTTGCACCCTACTTGCGACCTGAGTACCCCCTAGTTGTACCCTACTTACACCCTAGTTGCGTCCTTCTTGCGGCCTACTTGCACCCTGCTTGCACCCTAGTTATGCCCTAGTTGTATCCTAGTTACGCCCTACTTGTGCCCTACTTGGGCCCTACTTGTGCCTTACTTGCGCCCTAGTTGTGCTCTAGTTGCGCCCTAGCTGCTCTAGTTGCACCCTACCTACGCCCTACTTGCACCCTACTTGCGTCGTAGTTACACCCTCCTTGCGCCCTTATTGCTTCCTACTTGCGGCCTAATTGTGCCCTAGTTGTGCCCTAGTTTCGCCCTAGTTGTGCCTTACTTGTGCCTTACTTGTGCCCTAGTTCCGCCCTTCTTGCGCCCTTGTTACGCCCTAGTTACACCCTACTTGCGCTCTACTTGCACCCTTGTTGCACCCAGGCTGCACCCTAGTTATGCCCTACTTGCACCCTACCTGTGCCCTACGTGTCCCCTACTTGCACCCTAGTTACGAGGGTTGTACCCTCGTTGCGTCCTAGTTACGTCCAAGTTGTGCCCTAGTTACGTCCTACTTGCGTCTAGGTTATGCCCTCGTTGCACCATAGTTACGCTCTAGTTGCGCCCTACTTGCGTCCTACTTGCACATTACTTGCGTCCTAGTTTTGCCCTAGTTGTGCCCTAGTTGCGACCTAGTTGTCTTTTACTTGCACTCGGCTTGTACCATAGTTGCGCCATAGCTGCGCACTTGTTGCGTCCTAGTTGTGCCGTGCTTACCATACTAATCTTGACAGTCAATGAAAAACAAACTTTGGCCAATTTTGTCAACAAAATTGTTTTTCATTGGATGTCACAAGTACACCCTAAATAATTTCTCTGACCACCTGGGTACAAGACTTTCGTCAAATGAAGAAAAAAATCGAGAAAAGTATGGTGTGATGTTCAAGCACACAGAGGTCGTCACGGCATGACGCACAACTTGTACTTCCGCGTCAGCATTGTTCATCTGACGTGGCCTGCCATGTCAAGCAAGCCACGCCAGACCGACGCAGCATCCAACACCCATCGTCAGAGGTGTTTAAGACTGCTCCTTGATGAATTTAGGGATTCACAAGTTTCATTAAAAAAAATCAAAGTATCACCTAAATAACTATGTCCTCAAAATGCATGCCAGAATGTAAAGATGCACTTAACTATGGACGTGAAAATATCGAATATCAAGATCGGTAGGGTACACCCTAGTTGCGCCCTAGTTGTGCCTCTGTTGGGCCTAGTTTGGCTGTACTTGTGCCCTTGCCGCTTCCTAATTGTGTAGTAGTTGCTTCCTAGTTGCGCCCTAGATTTACCTTAGTGGTGCCCCAGTGGAGTACGAGTTGCACCCAAGTTGTGCCCCAACTATGCCTCACTTGAGTCCATGTTTCGTCCTAGTTTCGCCCTGCTTTGACCCTAGTTGTGCCTTAGGTGCATCCTAGTTGCGCACTAATTGTGCCCTAGTTGCCCCCTAGTTACACCCTAGTTGCACCCTGCTTGTGACCTACTTACGCCCTAGTTATGCCCTACTTGTACCCTTGGTTGCGTCCTTCTTGCGGCCTACTTGCGCCCTAATTGCACCCTAGCTAAACTCTAGTTGCATCCTAATCACACCCTACTTGTACCCTACTTAGGCCCTACTTGTTCCTTAGTTACTTCCTCATTGCGCTCTAGTTGCACCCTACCTACGCCCTACTTGCACCCTACTTGCGCTGTAGTTGCATCCTCCTTGCACCCTAATTGCGTCCTACTTGTGGCTTAGTTGTGCCCTAGTTGCATCCTTGTTGTGTCCTTATTGTGTCATATTTGTGCCCTAGTTGCGTCCTACTTGCATCTTACTTGCACCCTAGTTGCGCCCAGGTTGCACCCTAGTTACACCCTACTTGTACCCTACCTGTACCCTACTTGCGCCCTACATGCGCCCTGGTTACGCCCTAGTTGTGCCCTACTTACATCCTGATTACGGCCTAATTACACCCTGGTTGTACCATAGTTGCACCCTAGTTACGGCCTATTTGTGCACTAGTTGCGCCCTTTTTGCCCTACTTGCGCCCTACTTGCCCCCTTGTTGCGCTTTAGTTATGTCCTAGTTGCGTCCTAGTTGCGCCCTCCTTGCTTCATACTTGCATCCTAGTTGTGCCCTAGTTGCACCCTGATTGCACCCTACTTGTGCATTTTTGCACCCTACTTGCTCCCTAGATGCACCCTAGTTGCCCTCTAAATGTGTCATAGTTGCACCCTAGTTGTGCTCTATTTGCATCCTACTTGCATCCTACTTCCCTCCGAGTTACGCCCTAGTTGCCCTCTAGCTGTACCCTAGTTGTGCCATACTTGGGTCCTACTTGTGCCCTACTTGTACCGTAGTTGCGTCCTAGTTGCGCCTTTGTTACGTCCTACTTGTGCCCTACTCGTGCTCTACTTCTGCCCTACTTGTGCCCCAATTGCACCATACTTGCGCCTTACTTGCACCCTACATGTGCCCTACTTGTGCCCTACTTGCACCCTACTTGCACGATACTTGCATCCTAATTACGCCCTAGGTACGCCCTAGTTGCGCTCTTCTTGCGCCCCAGTCGCGTCCTAGTTATGCCCTACTTGCGCCCTACTTACGCCTTAGTTACGCCCTAGTTGCGCTCTTCTTGCGCCCCAGTCGCGTCCTAGTTATGCCCTACTTGCGCCCTACTTACGCCTTAGTTACGCCCTAGTTGCGCTCTAGATGGGCCCTATTTACGCCCTAGTTGCATTCTACTTGCGCTCTACTTGTGCCTTAGTTGCACCCTAGTTGTGCCCTAGTTGTGCCCTAGTTTTGCCCTAGTTACACCCTAGTTTCATCCTATTAACGTCCTAGTTGCCCCCTAGTTACGCCCTAGTTGTGCCCTAGTTGCGCTCTAGTTACGCCCTAGTTGTACCCTACTTACGCTCTACTTGCGCTGTAGTTGCGTCCTAGTCACGCTCTAGTTGTGCCCTAGTTACGCCCTAGTTACATCCTCTTTGCACCCTATTTGCACCCTAGTTGTGTCCTAGTTGCATCCTACTTGGGCCCTGCTTTCGCCCTACAAGCGCCCTTGTTGCACCCTAGTTGCGCATTTGTTCCCTCCTAGTTTGCACCCTAGTTGTGCCCTACTTGCACCCTAGTTGTATCCTACTTGCACCCTAGTTGTGCCGTATTTGCGCCCTACTTCAGCCCTACTTACTCCCTACTTGCACCCTAGTTTTGCTCTAGTTCCACCCTAGTTGCGACCTACTTGCGCCCTACTTGCACCCTTGCTGCACCCTAGTTGTGTTCTACTTGCACCTTACTTGAGCCCTAGTTGAGCCCTAGCTGCCTCGTACTTGCACCGTAGCTGCGCCCTACTTGCACCCTACATGCACCCTAGTTGTGCCATGGCTACACCATCATTGGGCCCTATTTGCGCCCTACTTGCGCCATACTTCCGTCCTACTTACACCCTAGTTGTGCCCTAGTTGTGTCCTAGTTGCGCCCATGCTGCATCCTAATTGCGCCTTAATTGTGCCCTAGTAGCGCCCTATTTACGATCTAGTTGCGCCCTACTTACGCCCTAGTTGCACCCTACACACGCACTAGTTGAGCCCAACTTGTGCCCTAGTTGCACCCTAGTTGCACCCGAGTTACGTCCTACTTGTGCCCTTCTTGCGGCCTACTTGCACCCTTGTTGTGCCCCAGTTCGTCCATAGTTACGCCCTATTTGTGCTCTACTTGCGCCTTACGTGTGCCCTTGTTACGCCTTACTTGGGCCCTAGTTGCGGCCTTTTTGCACCCTAGTTGCACGCTACTTTCGCCCTAGTTGCGCCCAAGTTACGCCCTACTTGCGCCCTACTTGCACCCTTCCTTCACCATAATTATGCCCTTATTGCACCCTAGTTGTGCCCTACTTGCACCCTACTTACCCCCTACTTACGACCTAGTTGCACCCTAGTTGTACCCTAGTAACGCCCTAGTTGCGCCCTAGTTCCACCCTACTTGGACCCAGCTTGCGCCCTAGTTGCGCCCTATTTGTGCCCTAGTTGCGCCCTACTTGCGCCCTAGTTGTGCCCTTCTTGCGTCCTACTTGCGTCATACTTGCACCCTAGATGTGTACAAGTTGAGCTCTAGTTGCGTCCTTCTTGTGCCATACTTACGCCCTACTTGCGCCCTAGTTGCATCCTAGTTGCGTGCTGATTGTGCCTTAGTTGTGCCCTACTTGTGCTCTACTTCCGCCGTAGTTGTGCCCTAGTTGCGCTTTAGTTGCGTCCTAGTTGCGCCCTAGCTGTGCCCTACTTGTGTCCTACTGTCATCGTAGTTGCTCCCTAGTTGTGCGCTAGTTGCGCCTTACTTGCGCCCTACTTACGCCCTAGTTGCGCCGTAGTTGCGCCCAAGTTGTGTCCTAGTGATCGCCTTGTTTTACCCAACGTGGGCTTTACTTTTACCCTAGTTTTGCCCTAATTGCATCCTCCTTGCATCCTAGTTGCACCCTAGTTGCGCTCTAGTTGCACCATACTTGCGCCCTACTTGCAATTTACTTGCACCCTTGTTGTGTCCTAGCTGCGCCCTATTTGCGTCTTAGTTGTACCCTTCTTACTCTCTACTTGCACCCTACTTGTACCCTACTTGCATCCTACTTGCACCCTAGTTGCACGCTAGTTGCACCCTATTTGTGCCCTTCTTGCACCCTACTTACGTCCTAGTTATGCCCTAGTTATGCCCTAGTTATGCCCTAGTTACCCCCTAGTTGTGCTCTACTTGCACCCTACCTACGCCCTAGTTGCGCCCTTCTTGCACCCTACTTTGCCCCAGTTCAACCCTACTTGCACCCTACTTATGCCTTTCTTTTACCCTAGTCGCACCCTGCTTGTGTCCTACTTGCTCCTTATTGGCACCCTAATTGTGGCCTAGTTGCGCCCCACTTGTGCCCTACTTGCGCTCTATTTGCGTACTGCTTTACCCCCTAGTTGCACCCTAGTTGCACCCTACTTGCGTCCTACTTGTATCCTAGTTGTGCCCTAGTAGCGGCTTACTTGTATCCTACTTGAATCCTACCTCTGCCCTTCTTGCGTCCTACTTAAGCCCTACGTAAGCCTTGGTTTTGCTGTGGTTATGCCCTACTTGCAGCCAACTTGTGTCCCAATTGCGTCCCAGTTGTACCCTAGCCACACCCTACCTGCGCCCTAGTTGCACCCTAGTTGCATCCTACTTGTGCCCTACTTACACCCTAATTTCACCCTAGTTGCACTTTACTAGCATCCTACTTACACCCTACTTGCGCTCTACTTGCGCCCTACTTATCCCCTTGTTACACCCTGCTTGCACCCTAGTTGTGCACTAGTTGCGCCCTAGTTGCACTATGCTTGCATCCTACTTGCACCATGCTTGCATCCTACTTGCACCCTAGTTTCACCCTAGTTTTGCCCTAGTCTACCCTATATATCTCCTAGTTTCGTCCTAGTTTAGATCTAGTTACGTCCTAGTTTGACCCTATTTGTGCTCTATTTGCATTGTAATTGCGCCCTAGGTACGCTCTAGTAACATCCTAGTTACGCCCTAGTTGCACCCTACTTACGCCCTTGTTACGCCCTAGATGCACCCTAGTTGCACCCTAGTTGTGCCCAACTTGCCCCCTATTTGTACCCTACTTGAGTCCTACTTGTGCCTCAGTTGTGCCCTAGTTGCGCCGTAGTTGCCTATTAGTTGTGTCCTACTTGCGCCCTACTTGCACCCTAGTTACGCCCTAGTTGCGCTCTACTTGCATCCTACTTGCATCCTCGTTGTGCCCTTGTTCTTCCCTAGTTGCACCCTAGTTACACCTGATTTACACCCTACTTGTGCCCTAGATGCACCCTTCTTGCACCCCAGTTGTGCCATACTTGTACCCTACTAGTGCCCTACTACTTCCCTAGTTGCACACTAGTCGCACCCTAGTTGTGCTCTAGTTATTTCCTACTTGCGCCCCTCTTGCCCCTTACTTGCGCCCTAATTGCAACGAAGTTGTGTCCTAGTTGCGCCCTAGTTGTGTGCTAGTTGCACCCTACTTGCGCTCTACTTGCGTAGTACTTGTGCTCTAATTGCGTCCTAATTGCGCGTTAGTTGCGCCCTACTTGCATCGTACTTGTGCCCTACTTGCACCCTACGTGCGCCCTAGTTGCCTCCTAGTTGTGCGCTTCTTGGACCCTAGTTGCGCCCTAGTTACGCCCTACTTACGCCCTTCTTGTGCCTTGCACCCTACTTGCGCCCTAGTTGCGTCCTAGTTCCGCCATAGTTGCGCCCTAGTTGCGCCCTAGTTCCACCACAGTTGCGCCCTACTTGCGCCCTACTTGCGCCGTTTGTGCACCCTTATCATGCCCTCCTTGCATCCTAGTTGTGGCCTATTTGCACATTAGTTGCATCCTACTTGCGCCCTAGTGTCGCCCTAGTTGCACCCTAGTTGCGCCCTACTTTCACCTTACTTGTGCCCTACTTGCGCCCTTCTTTCACCATAGTTGCACCCTTGTTGCACCCTAGTTGTACCCTACTTGCGCCCTACTTACGCCCTACTTACACCCTATTTGCGCCCCAGTTGTGGCCTAGTAATGTCCTAGTTGCGCCCTAGTTCCGCCCTACTTGTACCCTAGTTGCGCCCTATTTGTGCTCTAGTTGAACTCTACTTGGGCCCTATTAGTTCCCTACGTGTATCCTACTTGCGCTCTACTTATGTCGTAGTTGTGCCCTAGTTACGCTCTAGTTGTGTCCTAGTTGTATCGTAGTTGCACTCTACTTGCGCCCTATGTACATTGTAGTTGCTTCCTAGTTGCGCGCTAGTTGTGCCCTACTTACACCCTATTAATGCCCTAGTTGTACACTAGTTGCGTTGTTTTGATCCCTAGTTGCACCCAACTTGCGCCCTACTTGCACCTTAGTTCTGCCCTAACTACACCCTACTTGTGCCCTAGTTGCACCCTAGTTTCACTTTAGTTGTGCCCTACTTGCGATCTACTTGCACCCTAGTTACGCTCTAGCTGCGCCCTAGTTGCGCCGTAGGTACACCCTTCTTGTGCTCCACTTGCACCCTGCTTCCATACCACTTACATCCTAGTTGCATGCTATTTGCACCCTACTTACTCCCTACTTGCACCCTACTTGCACCATAGTTGCGCCCTAGTTGCACCCTAGTTGTCCCCTCATTACGCCCTACTTGCAGCCTACCTGCGCCCTAGTTGTTCACTACTTGCACCCTAGTTGCGCTCGACTTTACCCCTACTTGCGCCCTACTTACACCCTTCTTACACCCTAGTTGCACGGTAACTATGCCCTACTTGCTTCTTACTGGCACCCAAATTGTGCCCTTGTTGCGTCCCTCTTGCGCCCTGCTTACACCCTACTTGCGCTCTTCTTGCACCCTAATTTCCTCCTAATTACGCCCTAGTTATGCCATAGTTTCACCCTACTTGTGCCTTACTTGCACCCAACTTGCGCCCTACTTGCATCCTAGTTTGCCCTAGTTGCGCCTTACTTAAGTCCTACTTATGCCCTACATGCGCCCTTGTTGTCCCTTATTTACACCCTACTTGTGCTTTAGTTTCGCCCTAGCTATGTCCTACTTGCACCCTACTTGTGCCCTACTTACGCCCTAGTTGCGCTCTAGTTACACCCTACTCTCACCCTAGTTGCGCTTTAGTTTTGCCCTGCTTGTGCCCTGCTTGCACCTTACTTTTGCCCTCATGTCGCCCTAGTTGCACCTTACTTGCTTCCTGATTCCGCATCCAACTTGCGCTCTACTTTCACACCAGTTACCCCCTAGTTACACCCTAGTTGTACCCTAGTTGTGCACTAGTTGCGCCCTTGTTGCACCCTACTTGCTTCCTACTTGTGTCCTAGTTTCACCCTACTTGTGCCCTACTTTCACCCTACTTGCCTCCTAGTTTCGCCCCAGTTGTGCCCAAGTTGCGTCCTAGTTCTTCCCTTTTTACACTCTCCTTTCACTATAATTGTGCCCTACTTACGCTCTTGTTACGCCCTAGTTGTAACCTACTTGTGCCGTACTTACACCCTATTTACACCCTAGTTGCGCCCTAGTTACATCCTAGTTGCGCCCTACTTGCATCCTATTTGTGCCTTATGTGAGTCCTACTTGCGCTTTAGTTGTGCCCTAGGTGCACCCTAGGGCACAACAAGGGGTACTTACACCGTATTTACACCCTAGTTGTGCCCTACTGGCGTCCTACTTGCGCCCTACTTGTGCCCTCATTATGTCCTAGTTCTACCTAGTTGCGCTCTAATTACACCTGAATTATACCCTACTTGCGCCCTAGTTGCGCCATACTTGTCCCCTACCACTGCCCTACTACTTCCCTAGTTACGCCCTAGGTTCAGCCTAGTTGCTCCCTAGTTGCGTCCTACGTGCATCCTTCTCGCCCCCTACTTACACCCTAGTTGCACCCTAGCTATGCTCTAGTTGCACCCTAGTTGTGCATGAGTTGCCCCCTTATTTGCGCTCTATGTGCGCCCATTTGAGCTCTGGTTACGCCCTAATTGTGCCCTACTTACGCCCTACTTGCACCCTGCCTGCGCCCTAATTGCGTCATAGTTGCGCCCTAGTTGGCCCCTAGTTGCACCCTGCTTGCGCCCTACTTGTGCCCTATTTGGACCCTAGTTGTGCCTTAGCTGCGTGCTAGTTGCGCCCTAGTTGTGCCCTAGTTGCGCTCTACTTACACCCTACTTGTGACCTAGTTGCTCCCTTGTTGCGCGCTAGTTGTGCCGTACGTACACCTTACTTGCGTCCTAATTACATCCTACATCCTAGATATGCCCTAGTTGTGCCCTAGTTGTCCACTAGTTGCACCCTTCTAATGCCTTACGTGCACCCTAGTTGTACCCTATTTGCATCCTACTTGCATCCTCGTTCCACCCTCCTTGCGCCCTACTTGCGCCCTACTTGCGTCCTAGTTGCGCCCAAGTTGTGCCCTAGTTTCGCCCTACTTGCACCCTACTAAAGCCCTCGTTGCGCCCTAGTTTTGCCCTACTTGCGCTCTTCTTGGGCCCTACTTGCCTCTTGCTTGTGCCCTAGTTGCGCCCTAGTTACGCCGTAATTACGCCATAGTTACGCCCTTCTTGTACCCTTGTTAGGCTTTAGTTGCGCCCTAGTTGCGCCCTACTTGCGTCCTACATGCACCCTACTTGCACCCCACTTGCGAGCTCATTGCACCCTAGTTGCGCACTAGTTACTTCCTAGTTACATCCTAGTTGCACTCTACTTGGGCCCTACTTGTGTCCTACTTGCGTCCTAATTATGCCCTAGTTCCACCCTAGTTGCACCCTACTTGTGCCCTACTTGCGCCCTAGTTACGTCATAGTTGTGCCCTTGTCGGGCCTTCTTGCGCCCTACGTGCGCCCTAGTTGCGCCCTAGTTGAACCCATATTGCCCCCTAGTTGCACCCTAGTTGGACCCTCCTTGTGTCTTGTTTGCGCCCTAGTTGCACCCTAGTTACGCACTAGTTGTGCCCTACTTGCATCCAACTTGCACCCTACTTGCGCCCTAGTTGCGCCGTAGTTGCACCCTAGTTGCACCCTTGTTGCACCCTAGTTGTGTCGTACTTGTGCTCTACTTGCGCCGCAGTTGTCCCCTAGTTGTGCCCTAGTTGCGTCCTAGTTGTGCCCTAGTTTTGCCCTACTTCTTCCCTAGTTGCGCCTTGGTTCCACATCCAATGGGCACTAGCTACACCCTAGTTTGGCAGTACTTGTGCCCTTGTTTCCCCCTTGTTCTGTAGTAGTTGCTACCGAGTTACGCCCTAGCTTTACCCTAGTTGCACCCTTGTTACGCCCAAGTTGCGGTCTAGTTGCGCCCTACTTGCGCCCAAGTTGAGTCCCAATTGTGCCCAAGTTGTGCCCCAATTGCACCCTAGTTTCGCTCTAGTTGCTGCCTAGTTGCGCCCTAGGTGCGCCCTGGTTATGCTTACGTTGCTCTCTAATTACGCCCTAGTTGTACCCTACTCGCGACCTACTTGCGCCCTAGTTGTGCCCAACTTACACCCTAGTTGCATCCTACTTGCGCCCAACTTGTGCCCTAGTTGTGCCCTGGTTGCACCCCAGTTGCACCCCAGTTCCGCCCTCCTTGCTCCCTACTTGCACCCTATTTGCGCCTAGGTTGTGCCCTAGTTGTGCTCTAGTTTTGCCCTGGTTGCGACCGAGTTGCACTATACCTACAAACTACTTGCGTCGTACTTGCGCTCTAGTTGTGTCCAAGTTGCACCTTAGTTGTGCTCTACTTACACCCTTTTTGTGCCTTACTTGCGGCCTTGTTTTGTCCTAGTTGCAACCTAGTTGTGCCCTACTTGTGCCCTACTTGTGCCTTACTTTTGCCCTTGTTGCACCCTACTTGTGTTCTTGATGCACCCTAGTTGCACCCTTCTTGCTCCCTACGTGCACACTAGTTGCATCCTAGTTGCACCCTAGTTGTACCCTAGTTGTGTCCTACATGCGCCCTACTTGCACCCTAGTTGCGCACTGGTTGCGTCCTAGTTGCGCTCTGCTTGCACCCTACCTGTACCGTACTTGCACCCCACTTGCACCCTACTTACGCCCTAGTTGCACCCTACTTATGCCCTGATTGCGTCCTACTTGCGCCCTAGTAGTACCCTAGTTGTACCCTAGTTGCGTACTAGTCGCACCCTAGTTACGCCCTACTTCTGCCCTATTTGCGCCCTACTTGCGCCCTTGTTGCACCCTAGTTGCGTCCTACTTACGTCCTAGTTGCGCCCTGCTTGCTCCCTATTTGCGTCCTAGTTGCACCCTAGTTGGACCCTACTTTCGCCCTACTTGTACCCTTTTTTTACCCTACTTGTGCCCTACCTACACCCCAGTTGTGCTCTAGTTGTGCCCTAGATGCACCCTAGTTACGCTTTACTTGCGTCCTATTTGCGTCCTATTTGCCTCCTAGTTACACCCTAGTTGCACTCTAGTTTTGCCCTAGTGGTACCTTACCTACGCCCCACTTACGTCCTACATGCGCTCTACTTACGCTCTAGTTGCATCCTAGTTGCGCTCTAGTTGAGCCCTAGTTGCGCCTTAGTTGCACCCTACTTGCATTCTATTTGCACCCTAGTTGTGCCCTAGTTGTGCCCTAGTTGCGCCCTAGTTGCACCCTACTTGCGCCCACCTTGTGCTCTACTTGCACCCTAGTTGTGCCCTAGTAGTACCCTTGTTGTGCCCTAGTTGCGCCCTATCCTCGACCACTTGCGTCCTAGTTGCACTCTAGTTGTGTCCTAGTTGCATCCTCCTTACTCCCTATCCTCGCCCTAGTTGCACCCGAGTTGCACCCTACTTGCACCCTACTTGCATCTTACTTGCATCCTCCTTGCACCCTACTTATGCCCTACTTGCACCCTAGTTGTGCCTTAAATTTGCCCAAGTTGCACCCCAGTTGCGCTCTACTTGTGCCCTACTTACTTTCTAATTGTGCCCTAATTGCGCTCTCGTTGCGCCCTATTTGCACCGTAGTTGCACACTACTTTTGCCCTAGTTGTATGCTAGTTGCACCTTAGTTGTGCCCTAGTTACGCCCTAGTTGTGCCCTATTTGTGCCCTACTTGCACCCTACATGCACCATAGGTACGCCATAGGTACGCCCTAGTTGCGCCGTAGTTGTGCCCTACTTGCATTCTATTTGCGCCCTAGTTGCGCCCTAGTTGCGCCCTAGTTGCACCCTAGCTGCGCCCTATTTATGCCCCATTTGTGCCCTAATTGCGCTCTAGTTGCACCCTAGATACGCCCTAGTTGAACCCTACTTGTGGCCTACTTGTGTCCTACTTGCACCCTAGTTGCAGCCTCCTTGCGTCCTCCTTGCACCCTACTTGCGCCTTGCTTGCTCCATAGTTGCACCCTAGTTGTTCCCTACTTGTGCCCTACTTGTGCCTTACTTGCACCCTAGTTTCACCCTAGTTCTTCCCTGGTTGCAGCCTAGTTGCGCCCTACATGCGTCCTACTGCATCCTAGTTGTGTCCTAGTTGCGCTCTAGTTGCGCCCTAGTTGCATCCTACTTGCGCCCTACATGTACCCTACTTGAACAGTATTTCTGCCCTAGTTGCACCCTATTTGTGTCCTACTTGTGCCCTACTTGCATCCTACTTGCGTCCTAGTTGTGCCGCAATTCCGCTTTACTTGCAACTCACTTGCTCCCTACTTGCACCCTAGTTGTGTCCTGGTTGTGTCCTAGTTATGCCCTAGTTATCTCCTAGTTGTGCCCTAATTGTACCCTACTTCCGTCCTACTTGTGCCCTAGTTACACCCTAGTTGCGTCCTTGTTGGATCCTACTTTTACCCTACTTGTGCCCTACTTGCCCCCTAGTTGCACCCTAGTTGTACCCTAGTTGTACCCTAGTTGTA
>SZWC01000909.1:277711-290998 GCA_023375785.1 Penium margaritaceum
CACCCTACTTCCATCCTACTTGTGATAAACTTGTCCCCTAGTTGCGCCCTGGTTGTACCCTACTTACATCCTAGTCGCACCCTACTTTCTCCGTATTTGCGCCCTAGTTGCGCCCTACTTGCACCCTACTTGCACCCTACTTGCACCCTACTTACACCATAGTTGTGCCTTTGTTTTACCCTAGTTGCACCCCAGTTGTGCCCTAGTTAAGCCCTACATGCCCCCTCCTAGTGTCCTCGTTGCGCCCTAGTTGCGCTCTAGTTGCGTCCTAGTTTTACCCTACTTGTGACCTACTTGTGCCCTAGTTGCACCGTAGTTGCATCATAACTGCGACCTAGTCATGCCCTAGTTGCGCCCTACTTGCACCCTAGTTGCACCTTATTGCCGCCCTAGTTGCATCCTATTTGTGCCCTAGTTGCGCCTTAATTGCGGACTACTTTCGTCCTACGTGCACCCTAGTTGCGCCCTGCTTGCTCCCTAGTTGCGACCTAGTTGCGCTATAGTTGCAACCTACTTGCGCCCTACTTGTTCCCTAGTGCCCCCCTAGTTCCGCCCTAGTTGCGCCCTACTTGCCCCCTGGTTACCCCCTAGTTGTGCCCTACTTCCACCATAGTTTCTCCCTACTTGCGCCCTAGTTGCACCCTAGTTGCGCCCTAGTTGTGCCCTAATAGCGCCCTCGTTGTGCCCTCCTTGCGTCCTACTTGCACCCTACTTGGATCCTAATTTCACCCTAGCTGCACCCTAGTTGTGCCCTACTTGCGCCCTACTTGTGTCCCAATTGCGCTCTAGTTGCGCCCTAGTTGCGCTCTACTTGCACACTACTTGCGCCTTAGTTGTGCCCTAGTTGCACGATGTTTGCGCCCTACTTACGCCCTACTTGCACCTTTCTTGTGCCCTATTTGCGCCCTAGTTGCACCCTAGTTGTGCCCGGGTTGCATTCTATTTGCATCCTACTTATTACCTATTTGCACCCTAGTTCCGCCCTAGTTGCGTCCTACTTTTGCCCTAGTTGCACCCTACATGTGCCATACTTGCGTCCTAGTTGTGCCCAAGTTGTGTCCTAGTTGCGTCCTACTTTTGCCCTAGTTGCACCCTACATGTGCCATACTTGCGTCCTAGTTGTGCCCAAGTTGTGTCCTAGTTGCGTCCTAGTTGAGCCCTACTTGAGGCCTACTTGCGCCCTTCTTGTTCCCTAGTTGCACCCTAGTTATGCCCTAGTTGCGTCCTAGTTACCCCCTACTTGCACTCTATTTGCACCCTACTTGCACCATACTTGCGCCCTAGTTGTACCCTAGTTGTACCCTACGTGCGCCCTACTTGCACCATACTTGTATCCTATCTGCACCCTACTTGCACCCTAGGTATGCCCTACTTGCGTCCTACTTACGCCCAACTTGTTCCCTGCTTATGCCCTACTTGCTCTCTTGTTACACCCTGGCTAAGCCCAAGTTACGCCCTAGTTGCACCCTAGTTGCACTCAATTTGCACCCTACTTACACTCTAGTTGCGCCCTAATTGCGCCCTACTTGCGGCCTTGTTGCTTCTTCATTGTGCTCTACATGTGCCCACGTTGTGTCCTAGGTAGGGTCTTGTTGCGACCCAGTTGCGTCCTAGTTGAGCCTCACTTGCGCCCTTCTTGCGCCCAAGTTGTGCTCTAGTTGCGGCCAAGTTGCGCCCTAGTTGTGGCCTACTTGCACCCTAGTTGTGCCGTAGTTGCGCTCTTGTTCCGCCCTAGTTACTCTCTACTTGCACCTTACTTGCGTCCTACTTGCATCCTTCTTGCATCCTAATTGTGCCCTAGTTGTACCCTAGTTGCGCCCTACTTGCGCCCTACTTCCATCTTACTTACGCCCTACTTGTGCCCTAGTGCACCCTCGTTGCGCCCTAGTGGCATCCTTGTTGCACTCTAGTTACGCCCCACTTTTACCCTAGTTTTGCCCTAGTTGCATCCTAGTTACGCCCTACGTGCGTCCTGCTTGTGCCCTACTTGTACCCTAGTTGTGCCATGGTTGCGCCCTAGTTGTACCCTAGTTTGCACCCTACTTGCATCCTACTTTTGTCTTATTTGTGCCCTACTTGTGCCCAAGTTGCGCTCTGGTTGCGTCCTAGTTGCGCCCTACTTGGGTCCTACTTGTGCCCTACTTGCGCCCTACTTACGTCCTACTTGCTCCTTAATTGATTCCTAGTTGCCCCATGTTTACACCCTAGTTGCCCGTACTTGTGCCCTACTTTCACCTTGGTTGCACCCTCGTTGCACCCTAGTTGCACCCTTGTTGCACCTACTTGCGTCCTACTTGGGCCCTACTTGTGCCCTACTTGGGCCCTAGTTGCGCCCTATTCGCGCCCTAGTTGCGCCCTAGTTTCACCCTACTTGTGCCGAACTTGTATCATGTTTACGCCCTAGTTGCGCCCTGGATACACCGCTTGCATCCTACTTGTGCCCTAGTTGTTAAATATCTGCCCCCTACTTGCGCCCTACTTTTATCCTACTTGCACCCTACTTGCGTCCTAGTTGCACCCTAGTTATGCCCTAGTCGTGTGCTACTTGCCCCCAACTTGTTCCCTAGCTACACCTTGGTTACGCCCTAGCTACGCCCTACTTGCACCCTACTTACGCCCTTTTTGTGCCCTACTTTCATCCTAGTTGCACCCTAGTTATGCCCTACTTGCACCCTAATTGGGCCTTACTTGCGCCCTACTTGCGGCCCAGTTGCGCCCTAGTCGTGACCTTCTTGAGCCCTACTTGCATCCTAGTTACGCCCTAGTTGCGCCCTAGTTGCGCCCTTGTTGCTCCTCAGTTGGGCACTAGCTATGCCCTAGTTGGTCCCTAGTTGCGCCTTAGCTGCTCCCTCCTTGCACCCTAGTTGCGCCCTAGTTGCGCCTTAGTTGCGCCCTGCTTGCGTCCTAGTTGCATCCTACGTGTGCCTTAGTTGTGACCAAGTTATGCCTCACTTCGGCACTAGCTTGCCCTAGTTCGCCCGTACTTGTGCCCTAGTTAATCCCTAGTTGTGTGCTATTTCCTCCATAGTTGTACCCTAGTTGAGCTCTATGTGCACCCTTGTTGCGCCCTGGTTGCACCCCACTTGTGCCCCAATTGTGCCCTTGTTGCACCCTTGTTGCGCCCTAGTTACGCCCTAGTTGCACCCTAGTTGTGCCCTAGGTGCGCCTCAGTCTGTCCCTAGTTGCACCCTTGTTGAACCCTTTTTGCATCCAACTTGGGCCCTTGATGCACCCTACTTACGCCATACTTGCACCGTAGTTGCGTCCTACTTGTGCCGCACTTGCGCCATACTTGCACCCTACGTGCGGCCTAGTTGCACCCTAGTTTTCCCCTTATTACGCCCTACTTGTACCTTAGTTGTATCCTAATTGCGCTCTAGTTACACCCTAGTTGCGCTCTAGTTGCGCCCTACTTGCACCCTATTTGTGCACTACTTGCACCCTTGTTGATTCCTAGTTGTGCCCTAGTTGAGCACTAATCGTGCCGTAATTCGCCCTTCTTATGCCCTTCTCGAGTCCTAGTTCCACCCTTGTTGCCCTAATTGTGCCGTACTTGCAACCTACTTGTGCCCTAATTTCACCCTACATGCACCCTAGTTGTGCCCTAGTTGCGCCCTAGTTGCATCCTAGTTGCGCCCTACTTGCACCCCATCTGTGCCCTAGTTACGCTCTAGTTGCACCCAAGTTACGTATTACTTGAGCCTTACTATTGTCCTACTTGCACCCTAGTTGCGCCCTAGTCTCACCGTAGTTACACCTCACTTTCACCCTATTTGCACCCTAGTTGTGCCCTACTTGTGCTTTCTTGTGACGTACTTGTGCCATACAATCGCACTACTTGCGCCTTAGTTATGTCTTAGTTGTGTCCTCTTTGCGTTCCAGCTGCACCCTACTTGCTTCCTACTTGCCCCCTACTTATGTCCTAGTTACGCCTTGGTTACACCCTAGTTGCGCCCTAGTCGTGCCCTGCTTGCGCCCTACTTGCGCCCTAGTTGCACCCTAGTTGCACCCTAGTTGCACCCTAGTTGCACCATCCTAATGTCTTACTTGCGTCCTACTTGCGCCCCAGTTGTGCCCTAGTTACGAACTAGTTGTGCCCTACTTGTGCCCTACTTGCACCTTACTTGAGCCCTTGTTGCTCCCTAGTTATAACCTACTTGCGCCCTAGTTGCGCCCTACTTGCGCCCTACTTAAGCCCAATGTGGAACATAGTTGTGCCCTAGTTGGGCCTTAGTTGTATCATGCTTGCTTCCTACTTGTGTCCTACTTTCGTCTGAGTTACGCCCTAGTTGTGGCATAGTCGTGGTCTGCTTGCACCCTACTTGTGCCCTACTTGCGCCCTAGTTACACCCTAGTTGCACCCTAGTTCCGCCCTAGTTGCGCCCAAGTTGTGCCTTCTTGCGCCCTACTTGCGCCCAAGTTGTGGCCAAGTTGAGCTCTAGTTCCACCACAATTATGCCCTATTTACGCTCTACTTGCGCCCTTCTTGTACCCTACTTGCGCCCTAGTTGTACCCGAGATGCGCCCTAGTTGTGCCCTACTTCTGTCCTACTTGCACCCTATTGGTGCCCTACTTGTGTACTAGTTGCACTTTAGTTATGGCCTTTATGTGCCCTGGTTGCGCCCTAGTTGTACCCTACTTGCGCCCTACTTGCGCCCTTGTTTTGCCCTACTTGCCACCTATTTGCGCCTTACTTGTGCCCTATTCGCGCCCTACTTTCACCCTACTTCCCCCCTAGTTGCAGCCTGGTTGCGCCCTACTTGTGCCCTAGTTACACCCTAGTTGCGCTCTAGTTGCACCCTAGGTGTGCCTTACTTGTGCCCTACTTGCGTCCTAGTTGTGCCCTACTTGTACCCTACTTATGCCCTAGTTATGCCCTAGTTGCGCTCTAGTTGCACCCTAGGTGCGCCCTAGTTGTGCCCTACTTGCGCCCTACTTGAGCCCCACTTGTGCCCTATTTATGCCCTCGTTGTGCCCTAGGTGAGCCCTATTGGCCCCCTGTTTGTGTCCTACTTGCGTCTTGGTTGCGCCCTAGTTGTGCCCTAGTTGTGCCCTAGTTGTGCACTACTTGCATCCTATTTGCGCCCTACTTGCACACTAGGTGAGCCCTAGTTTCGCTCTAGTTGTGCACTAGTTAGGTCTAACTTGTGCCCTAGTTGCGCCTGACTTACGCATTACTTGTGAGCTACTTTCATCGTACTTCTGCCCTAGTTGCGGCCTGGTTGCACCCTTGTTGCACTCTACTTGCGCCCTGGTTATGCCCCAGTTACGCTCTAGTTGTGACCTAGTTGTGCCTTACTTGTGCCCTACTTGTGTCCTAGTTGTGCCCTACTTGTGCCCTACTTGTGCCCTAGTTACGCACTAGTTGCCCTCTAGTTGCACCCTAGGTATGCCCTAGTTGCGCCCTAGTTACGCCTTTCTTTCGCCCTACTTGTACCCTACTTGTGCCCTAGTTGCGCCCTATTTGCCCCCTACTTGCGCCCTAATTGTGTCCTCGTTGCGCCCTATTTGTGCCCTATTTGTGCCCTAGTTACATGCTACTTGTACCATACTTACGCCCTACTTGTGCCCCAGGTGAGACCTATTTACACCCTTGTTGCGCCCTAGTTACGTCCCACTTGCACCCAAGTTGCACCCTACGTGCGCCCTACTTGCTCCCTAGTTGCGCTCTAATATCCTAGTTGCGCCCTTCTTCCGTGCAACTTGTGCCCTACATGCGCCCTAGTTGCACCCTAGTTGCGCCCTAGTTATATCCTACTTGCACTTACTTGCGGCCTAATTGCACCATACTTGCGTCCTTTTTGCGCCCTAGTTGTGTCCTAGTTGCTCCCTAGCCGCGTGGTAGCTAAGTCCTATTTACGCCCTACGTGTACCGTACTTGCACCCTTGTTGCACCCTAGTTGCACCCTAGTTGCACCCTAGTTGTGCCCTGCTTACGCCCTACTTGCGCCATACTTGCGCCCTAGTTGTGTCCTAGTTGCACCCTTGGTGCGCCCTACTTGCGTCCTACTTGCACCCTAGTTACGCCCTAGTTGCACCCTACTTGAGCCATATCTGCACCTCAGGTGCGCATAACTTGCGCCGTAGTTGTGCCCTAGTTGCGCCCTACTTGCGTCCTACTTGTACTCTACTTGCACCCTATTTGCACCCTACTTGAGTCCTAGTTGTGCCCTAGTTGCATCCTAGTTACACCGTACTTGTGCTCTTTTTACGCCCTAGTTGTCCTCTACTTGTACCCTACTTTTGCCCTTGTTTCGCCGTTGTTGCTCTCTAGTTCCACTCTCGTAGCATTCTACTTGTGCCCTAGTTGTGCCCTACTTGCGCCCTACTTAGGCACGAGTTGCACCCTGGTTGCGCTCTAGTTGCATTCTACTTGCATCTAGTTGCATCCTACTTGTGTCCTACTTGCGCCCTAGTTGCACTCTAGTTGCGCCCTAGTTGCGTCCTACTTGCACCCTACTTGCACCTTAGTTGGGCCTTTGTTGTGCCCTAGTTGGATCCTGGTTGCAGACTACTTGCATCCTACTTGCGCCCTAATTGTGGCCTAGTTCCACCCTAGTTGCGCCCAAGCTATGCCCTAGTTGTGCCCTGCTTGTGCCCTACTTACGTCCTTCTTATGTCCGAGTTCTGCCCTAGTTTTGCCTTAGGTTTGCCCTATTTGTTTCCTACTTGTGCCCTGCTTGCGCTCTAGTTGCTCCCTAGTTGCACCCTCCTTGCACCCTACTTACACCCTACTTACATCCTACTTGCACTGTGCTTGCGCCGTACTTGCGCCCTAGTTACGCCCTAGTTACGCCCTAGTTGTGCCCTTGTTGTACCCTACTTGCGCCCTAGTTGCGCCGTAGTGCCACCCTAGTTGTGCCCTAGTTCCGCTTCAGTTGGACAATAGCTATGCCCTAGTTGCGCCCAAGTTTTGCTGTACTGGCGCCCTAGTTGTGCCCTAGTTGCGCCCTACTTGTGCCTCAGTTGGACACTAGCTTCGCCCTGGTTCGGCCATACTTGTGCCCTTGTTGCTCCCTTGTTATGTGCTAGTTGCTCCCTAGCTGTGCCCTTATTGTTTCGTAGTTGTGACCTAGTTGTGTCCCAACTGTACCTCAAATGCGTCCCAGTTACACCCGAATTGCACCCCAATTGGGCCCCAAATGCACCCCAATCACGCCGTAGTTATGCCCCTATTGCGCCAAAATTACACCCTCGTTACACCCAAGTTATGCCCTAAGACGCCCTAGTTGCATCCTAGTTGTGCCCTAGGTGCGCCCATGTTGCACCCTACTTGAGCTCTACTTGCGCCCTAGTTTTGCCCTACTTGAATGCTACTTGGGCCCTAGTTGCACCCTACTTGTGCCCTACTAGCGCCATAGTTGTACACTAGTTGTGTCCTAGTTGTGCCCTAGTTGCATCCTGCTTCTGCCCTACTTGCGCTCGACTTGCACCCTAGTTGCGTCCTAGTTGAGCTCTAGTTGTGCTCTAGTTACGTCCTACTTGTGCCCTATTGTGCCCTAGTTGCACATTTGTTGGGCACTAGCTATGCCCTAGTTGGACCCTAATTGCACCCTAGTTGTGCCCTAGTTGCGCCCTACCTACGCCCTAGTTGTGCCCTATTTGCACCCTATTTCCGCCCTAGTTATGCCCTTCTTCCGTCCAACTTCTGCCCTAGCTACGCCCTTCTTGCACCTTACTTGCGCCTCAGTTGGGCACTAACTACGCCCTTGTTGGGACCGTACTTGCGCCCTTGTTGAGCCCTACTTGTGTTCTAGTTGTGCCCTAGTTGTGCCCTTCTTGCACCTCAGCTGAACACTAGCTACACCCTAGTTACACCCTAGTTGCACCCTAGTTGCGCCCTACTTGCGCCCTAGTTGGGCCCTAGTTGCGTCCTACTTGTGCCTTATTTGTGCCCTAGTTTCTTCGTAGTTGCACCTCAGTTGAGCATTAGCTTTGCCCTAGTTCGGCCATACATGTGCCCTAGTTGCTCCCTATTTATGCACTAATTGCTCCCTACTTGTGTCCTAATTGCACCCTTGTTGAGCCCCAGTTGCGCCCCTATGACACCCTGGTTGTGTCCTAGTTGTGCCCTAGTTACGCCCCATTTACATCCCAAATGCGCACCTATTGGGCCCTTGTTGCGCCTTAGTTGCACCCTAGTCGCACCCTATGTGTGTCCTACTTGCACCCTAGTTGTGCCCTACTTGCGCCCTAGGTGCACCCTACTTGCACCCTACTTGCACCCTGGCTGTGCCGTACTTGATCCTAGTTGCGCCCTAGTTACACCCTACTTGCGTCCTACTTGCATCCTACTTGCATCCAATTTGCGCCCTAGTTGTGCCCTAGTTGCGCCCTACATGCACCCTTCTTGGTCCCTACTTGCGCCCTAGTTATGCCCTAATTGCGCCCTAGTTGCTCCCTCCTTGCACCCTACTTGCACCCTACTTGCGCCCTACTTGTGCCTTAATTTGACACTAGCTATAGCCTAGTTGCGCCCTAGTCGCGCCCTAGTTTTACCCTAGTTGCACCCTATTTGCGCCCTTTGTGCGCCCTAGTTGCGCCCTAGTTGCACCCTACTTGCGTCCTACTTCCATCCTAGATGCGTCCTAGTTGAGCCCTTCTTGCGCCTCTGTTGGGCACTAGCTCCACCGTAGTCAAGCCGTACTTGCGCCCTAGATGCGACCTACTTACGCCCTACTTGCACCCTAGTTGTGCCTCTGTTGGGCACTAGCTACGCCCTTGTTGCGCCCTATTTGTACCCTACTTATGTCCTACTTGCGCCCTAGTTGCAGCCTAGTTGCGCCCTAGTTGCGCCCTTGTTACGCCCTAGTTGCGCCCTACTTGCGCCCTACTTGCACCCTAGTTGCGCCCTACTTGCACCTTTGTTGCGCCCCAGTTGCGCTCCAGTTGTGCCCCAGTTTCGCCCCAGCTGCGCGCTTGTTGCACACCAAGTGGATCCCATTTACACCCCTCTTTTGTCCTAGTTATGCCCTAGTTGTACCCTAGTTGCGCCCTAGGTGTACTCTTGTTGTTCCCTAGTTGTTGCCTACTTGCAGCCAAGTTGCACCCTACTTGCGTCCTACTTGCGCCCTAGTTGCGCCCTAGCTACACCCTAGTTGCGCCCTAATTGTGCCATACTTGCACCCTAGTCGTGTCCTAGTTGCACCCTAGTTTTGCCTTAGTTACACCCAACTTACACTCTTAGTTTTGCCCCAGTTTTGCCCCACATGTGCGCTCAATCGATTCTTATGTATCGATCTTGACGCTATCATTGGGGCTCTAGTGATATGCATTCATTTGTATGATTATTGAGAAATCCATGAATTGAAGAAAACACTTGTTCATAAACTGAATGTGGAGTGTATACACTTGGGTCGATTACGCATACCTCCCATTATCAACACATTGCTCATAAAACAAGACTCGTACCTTGCGAGACTGTTTACAAAGGGTTACAGGGAATTCGGCAAGTACAACACGGCCAAGTTTGAGCTCGACGATCCCTATTGGCAATGACATTTCACTTGCCATGTTGTTGTTCCATCAAACAAAGAGCTACAAAGAATGTTATTGAAGGAGTACCATGACATTGGTCCGGGTGGAGACTGCTACGAGGTGAAGACGCTTAAGAAACTGGTAAAACACTATTGGCGAAAGAAGACATAGACCGACATGTCAGCCTTCTATAGATTGTGTGAAGCATGCCATAGACAGAATCTCATCACATGAGGAAATTGGATCTACTCTAACCCCTACCTGCTTCGACAGAACCGTGGGTCGAGACTAGTATGGAATTCCCGTTACTCCAGGGGGTTATGATGCCATCCTCGTCGTGGTGGAAAGATTTTGTAAAGATTCATATTTCATCCCGATGACGGCCATCATCACCGAAGGAGGAACAATGTAGCTAGTTATTAAACGGAGTTCATGGTTGCACGGCGTGCCATGCACCATCATCATTGACAAGGCACAGCACTTTACATGTTGTTTTTGGCATGAAGTGATAATGCCTTATGACAGTTAGATCCAATTATGAACGGCGTTTCATCCTCAAAACGATGGGAAAATGGAGCTGACCAATCAAACGCTCAAACAACTTCTCCTCACATAATGCAAGCGGCACAAAACCGAATGGATAGCCTAGCTGCCGGCCGCCAAATTCACATATAACTCAAACTCTTTCGCCAAAACTGGGAGAAATCCCTGTCAAAGTGGTCTACGGAAACCTTCTTTCCACACAAGTTGCATTACAAAGTCAGAGAACCAACCCCGCAATTGCCATCCTTTGTNGTCATCGTTGAACTTCAAATGCATGACAGCATGGAGATTCATCTTGACCTCCAAGTAGCAAACTCAAGCATTTATGGGACCCCGGCACGCACTTCCTCGGTAGAGATGTATGGAAAACGAGAATGTATCTAGTCAAGTGGCACAACTACAATGTCGTGCAGAACAACTCGAAGACTTACGACAGATTCCGAGACATCGATCATGTGATCAACAGCTAGGATCTAGATGGAAAGCTCGCATTTATGAACAATTCCAACTTGTGAACTACTGTAATGCAACAACTTGCCAACAAATCCTTTTCTTGTGCAATTACTTGACATACCAGATTCAGGCAGCGATGGATCTCCACATATTATTTGAACTCTTTTGTCCGGTCGCTCTTGAGTGAAGCCATATCTCACTTGAAAAACGCGGCCATTGATTTTTGATTTGGTGGTATTTTAACTGAATACCAGATCTGTCTCTATCTTGGCGGAATATTTCTTACATATGTAGAAAACCTGTAGAGAGTCAACTTGACATTTTTTGAAAGGGAATTCCCATGCCCTTGTCGCAGCGTGGCTGGGAAGGAGGCCAAATGTTAGCTAAATCGACAGCCCCAAATGGAACGAAGGGGGTTTTGGAAACTACTATCATGAGATGTTTTTCATGGATAATTTGGGTGTATGGTGAACATTATTTTTTTCAGTGGGTGAATGAAGATTTGTGATTTTCAAGTTGTAAATGGTGAGGATTTCTACGGTGAATTCGGGGGCTTGATTTCTTCTGTGTTTGTCCCTTGTAGAGATGTATTTTCTCCTTTGCCGTGTTTGGGAACGTGCAAGAAGGTAGTGGTAGTTAAAGCCATACAACTTTGTCTTCTCACGCATAAACAAATTCATGGTTTATTGTGGATTGGTAAGTCAAGTTAAGGCTTCAATATTCTATATCACCTTGCCATCGATGTTAATTGCATTGTATCTTCTAAATTTTGGTAGAAACCAGGATGATGATGTCATCATTTGTTGTGCTACCAAGTCGTGCGGCCATAATGGGTAAGTCATGCTCTTCACGACGTTCTAGTCGACCCAAGAGAAACCACCTCCCGCTATCCATGGTTGATTTCATAAAACATGTCTTGAAATCTTTCCATGCCATGAGTCGAGCTCAAGAGTAGCCTCATGACATGCCTTGAAGTCTGCAATGAATAGTTTGGCTCTTACAAATGTATCTGGAGATGAACTTAGTCTTCTTTTCATGCTAGCATGTAAGATCCTACAAGCGATAACCTTGGAAGGCTGTCACACTGTTATGAAAATTTTCCCCCTGTATTGTTACGAAAGGAATTTTAAAAACTACAAATGTTTTTATGCAAAAAATCATACTTGAGATGGAGATACCGACCAATAGTTTGGTGACAATGAAAAAACAGAATTCAATAGTTTGTGCTTGCTTTGGAAAAGGCTATCCAAGGAAAACAACCCATTTTTTCTTTGCACTCTTTTGACTTTGGCGAAGTGAAACTAAATGCGATTTGGCGTCGAGTGTGGTAAAATACATTGGTCTTGATTCCATAGGCTTTTGAGATAGTTGTCATCCTATGTGTACATGGAAGACATGCATGAAGTAAAGTCGTTTGGAACACATAATCCTTCCATACATCCGCACATATCGTCGAGCGTGAACTTGGACATTTGCAATTTCCATTGCATTGGAATGTTCAAATTTGCGAAGAATTTCACACGCACGATTGACAACGGGGTCACATAAAATATAATAAATCTCCAGATTTTAGTAGGGATAAATTGACCTGGGGGCCTAGGTTCTTATTCACTCCAAACAAGATGACCCGCTTTACGTATGCATCTGCGGCGAGGTCTACATTTGGGCGGCGACTCGAATGAGGGCTCACTCTATTGTCCTTTTGGTAGGAATTTATTGGTTTACGCCTGACTGTTTTTTAAAGATTTTGGTCGGCACTTCTATCGGTAGAACTTTGAGTTCCATTCTCAAAGATTGTCCAACATTAAATGGAAAACCTAAACTTGATAAAGATATGCCTTTGACCTCCGAATCTCATTTGAGACCATTTGTGCCTCGCAACTGCAAAACGTGGTAAATAAGGGGAATTGGTGATACAATAACAATGGGTTTTTTGCTTTCCCTTTTAGACTTTGCATGAGTTTACCTATAATGTGCCGTGATTTGACATGTAAGAAACAAGCAAAGGACCACTTTTTTGCAGAGATTGGCCGGCAGGGCTCTATTGTTGCTATGATTGGCCCTTAAGGCCTTGTAGATGGCGATCAAGAAAATAGAATCCTCTTGTCGAGTCGCATGACTAAATGGGTCCTTAGGTTGAACTGCTGTTTCAACATATCGATTTTAGATTTACACTGGGAAATGTTTATTGGTGATGTTTTCGAAAATGAAATTCTTTTTTTAGAGAAAAGGTGACATGGACTGACAACGGTTGCTGTTACCTGGTTGTCAACATTTGTTGCTTTGCATGATCAATGAAAATCCCAATTACCCTTTGTTCTATCACTTATGACTCCCGTATACCCGGGGCTTGGAACCAACAAGCCACATGCGCCCCTGGCCTAGAAAAATAAGCCCCATTCGACGCTGCCTCCAAAGAAGAAGCCCCAAGCGTCTCTGTTCATCAACAAAAAGTCCCATCTGTTCACTTGTTCTCACCATGCTCAAACATCGATGCATGTAGCTTCTGAGCATGGCAAAAGCAAGCATGCGGTGCTACATTGCGGCCATGTATCCAGACTGTTGCAATCGAGGACCACAATCTAGCAGCAAAGGAGGATTCGTAAGATAAAAATGCTGACAGACGTTAGTTGGTTTGCACTTTGTCAACCGCACTCCCAAGCCCCTGCACCCCTACCTCCACGGCCCACGTGTTGTGATTTGTGATGTTCCTGTCGACCTGTACATTTCATTGTGACCACTCGGCCGTGTCCATGCTCGTGCAGATCCCTGATGCGGACCCAGGTGGTACCGGTGAGACTACCAGCTTGGAG
>SZWC01000910.1:36755-91619 GCA_023375785.1 Penium margaritaceum
GCCGGGGCCACCTCCCGGCCCTTACCTCACACAGGGATTTTTTCCCTCACCCACTGACAGTGTTGTGCACTCTCACCCTCTTCATCTGCGGCCCTCAGACACACTGAGGCCGCCGCCGGGACCACTTCTACGTGGTCATGCCAGCCATGTGACCCCGTGGTCACTTCTCACACCGCCATGACACAGTACCTCCCACGCTCACTCCCATCACGGGTTGCCTTCTCGCACGGTGATCACACCGCCAACGCCACCACCTCACGGTGGTGCTGGCCCTTCCCTCCTGTGGTCGGTTCCTTCACCACCAGGAGAGAGCGTTTGTCTCGCCTAGCCGTGTCATCAGCCCATCAGCACTTTCACCCGGCCTTTGGCGTCATCTTTTCATGGGCCTGCAGGCCAGCTCCCTCTGTGCTCGGCTTCTACTCCGACCGGAGCCAGCACTCTGCACGCGTACCCATGGCACCGGCCTGCCAGCCTGGTGGACGGACCACCTCCACCCTCTGGTCAGCCCTCTCCGTGGTCCTTCTCGCCATCACCGAGCCCTGGCGTTCTTCACGCTCATCCGCATCATTCCACGCCTTCAGGGGTTGATGGGTGGTCGCTAGCACCACCTCTTAGTGATGCGGCTCTCCAGCCGCTCCCGTGGTCTGTCATTACGCCGCCGGGACGTGGCATTCTCCATTCTCACCCCCATGACTCTCAGAGGAGTGGTCCTCTTCTTCCACGGCAGGATCCCGCTCTTCGTGGGTTTGCCTGCCACTTCTGTGGCGATGGATGCCACGGTTGGCGCCAGTGTCACCTGCGTCCTAGTGGGTGGCTTCCACCCTGGCTCCCCCTTCGTGAGCTCCCTCACACACCGCAGCAGACAGACCTGCCTCACTCGTCCGGTCCTCATACTGGCGCTCTTGATGTCTTGTACACCGAGCTCCAGAGTCTGCGACAGATACNGCATTCTCCATTCTCACCCCCATGACTCTCAGAGGAGTGGTCCTCTTCTTCCACGGCAGGATCCCGCTCTTCGTGGGTTTGCCTGCCACTTCTGTGGCGATGGACGCCACGGTTGGCGCCAGTGTCACCTGCGTCCTAGTGGGTGGCTTCCACCCTGGCTCCCCCTTCGTGAGCTCCCTCACACACCGCAGCAGACAGACCTGCCTCACTCGTCCGGTCCTCATACTGGCGCTCTTGATGTCTTGTACACCGAGCTCCAGAGTCTGCGACAGATACTGCAGCAGATCAGGGATCATGTCTTCACCCGTCAGGTTGACTCTTCCTGTACACCATCGTCCTCATCTTCCTCCTCTTCTTCTGAGGGACCTTTCCCGGCTGCACTGGACCTTCCGTCTCAGTCTGTGGCTATTCTCTCCATCCTCCGCTCCACTGGTGTCATGCCACCTCCCAGTCCGCCTCCACCTCGTCGATGTCGTCGTTGCCTAGGACGTCATGTGCGTCTCGTCTCTGGCACATCTTCATCTCCACCGGCTTCTGTCATTGCACCGGTTGAGGGGGGGTGTGTGCATCCGTGCACTTCGACATCGACTATGTCAGTGAGCACCGAGGATGGAGCAGGAGCACCTAGCACTGCACCTGTTGGATCAGGTCTAGCAGCACTAGCGACATCAGATACATCCACACAGTCTACATCCACGCTTCTCGCATCCTCTACAGTACCAGCTGCATCGGCTGGTACAACTGCACTTGCTGCACCAGTTGCCTCACCTGCTGCCTCGCCAGCAGCAGCATCCTCGACAGCTTCTCCAGGTTCAGCAGCAGTAGTAGCATCAGACATATCCACACATTCTACATCCATGCTTCCCGCATCCTCTACAGCACCAGCTGCATCAGCTGGTACAGCTGCACTCGTTGCACCGGCTGCCCCGCCTGTTGCATCGCCTGCACTAGTGTCCACACAGTCTACATCTATGCTGTCTGCATCCTCTACAGTACCAGCATCATCTGCTACATCCACAGCTTCATCGACATCACCCTTTGCTACAACACCTCCGTCGCTTATAACACCAGCTGCCTCAGCTGTGACGGCTGCTCCTACGGCACCAGCGGCACCAGCTGCTCCATCCTCTTCAGCATCACCTGTTGGGACATCAGCTACATCTACCATATCGACATCATCTACAGCACCTCCAGCATCAGTTCCATCTGCTACATCGGCAGCAGCACCTTCCTCAGCAGCACCAGCTTCGTCAGTATCTGCTGCATCAGTAGCATCTGCTGCATCAGCAGCACCGGTAGCATCGGCAGCACCTGCAGCATCTGCATCAGCAGCTGCTGATGCACATGCCTCTACAGCGCTTTCATCTTCCACACCAGCCCTGCTGGCCACGTTAGTTGCACTGACCACATCATCTCCACTAGGTGCACCAGCTCTATCATTTGGATCGACGCCTTCATCAGGATCCTCTATAGGGGCGGTGTCGGCACCTTCAGGATCATCATCAGCTCCGGTTGTTGCATCTGCTCCAGCTTCTGTCTCAGCGATACCACCTACATCGTCAGTAGCAGCCACATCGGCAGCCTCAGCTGCGTCGACCGCATCAGCCGTGCTGTTTTGTCCCTCATTGGTCAGAGATCATACAGCAGCTGATAGAGACATCTTGGGGGGGGCGTCGGAGTCTTGCCCACCTATGGTGGTGACTGCAGAGTCAGTGCCCTTCACCAGGTCGGCAGCATCCAGTCATTCCTGTCTGAGATGCCGAGCTGAGGAGGATGACATTCGCTCCCAGATCAGTGCGCAGGAGACGTACGTCGCTACCGTTCGAGCGATATTGGTCGATGATATCCCTCCATCGGAGGATGCTCCAGGTTACACCTTCATTGGAGATATGGGGAGGAGCGATTGCATCCAGATGTCTAGAGAGTGTGAGCTGAGGGATGCAGAGGGGTGGTTACTTGCACTACAGGATGCGTTAGCCGAGATCCTTGCTGAGGGTTGTAGCGGACACAGCCCAGATGGTTCCGAGTCCAGTTCCGTAGCACCCTCAGACAGCCCCTCACAGGATGGGGATCCCGATGTACTGAGCAGCGACGACACATCAGACAGCCTTGCGACATCCTTGAGCTCACCCACATCCTTCTCCTTTACACCTGGACCATCTCTCTCCACCTCTGAGTCTTGCACGCCTCCTACCTCACAGGTTGTCCAGCATCCACGTCCTTCAGATGACCCTTTGTCTCAGTCCTTGGATACCTTGAGACATTTTGCTTCAGGAGACACAGCACCTGCAGCCACTCAGCTTCGAGCAGCAGAGATGGAGGTGATGGTACTCCGGAGAGTGGTTGACTCCTTGTCCACCACGTACAGTGAGATGATGGCAGTGCTCGAGGATGTTGAGTTTGAGCTTCGCACAGTGACTCAGGAGGATCATGCCGAGATGCGTGAGCGCGCCTCTCTTCTCCAGGGTGAGTTGGTTATAGCACAAGAGCATCTGCGCACATTGGAGTGTGCAGTTACTGTACCGACTGCAGGAGTGAGTGTCCCACACACAGCTCCAGCTCCATCTCCACTCTCCACCCCAGGATCCTCCAACACCATCCTCTCCACCTGTACTATTTCGGAGTCTGCTAGTTGGGACCTCTGGCACCTCCCAGATGTGGGGGGATCAGCCTCTTTCTCCTCGCTCAGCCATGGAGCATTCGGCAGCGTCTTCTCCACCCCTGCACCCTCTGAGTCTGATGAGAGTGACACCCAGGATCCTGCTAGTTGGGATCTCTGGGAGCGTCCACGTGGTGAGTGACAGGTGTTAGAGAGTGCGTGAGTGAGTTGTGCACATGTTAGTCATTGTAGCCTCATCCTCATCTCTCTGATGACGTACTCACATCTCCAAGTACTGTCCATTGTTGGATTGTTCTTCCCAGGATCGTTTGAGCCAGGAGGAGATGCAGTGTTATCTTTAGGCGATAGGTTCACAGCTTTCTGCATGCAGGGGGAGCAGATGCATCCTAGCACATTGGGGTTGGCATTCATGTTCTCAGGACTCTCTCATCACGGGGGAGCGTCTGTATCTTCTCAGCTGGTACCTTGTCGACAGCTCTTGCACCCCAGGGGGAGTGTTGGTGTATGGGCTTTGAGCTATCATGTAGCCTTGTCTCCTAGTTTGAGCTGATTGTTCTCCGGTGGCTACACTACTTCTTCTGTGACATGAATGATGCATTCTAGCAGCTCAGTTTACCCATATGTGTCTAGTAGAGTTTTCTCGGTGGTCGAGACCCGGGCACCTGGTGGTTTATGCCAGTGCTCCGGGAGACCCACAAAGATTGACTGCATATTGCCTCTGACAGATTGTCCACNTCTTCTCAGCTGGTACCTTGTCGACAGCTCTTGCAGCCCAGGGGGAGTGTTGGTGTATGGGCTTTGAGCTATCATGTAGCCTTGTCTCCTAGTTTGAGCTGATTGTTCTCCGGTGGCTACACTACTTCTTCTGTGACATGAATGATGCATTCTAGCAGCTCAGTTTACCCATATGTGTCTAGTAGAGTTTTCTCGGTGGTCGAGACCCGGGCACCTGGTGGTTTATGCCAGTGCTCCGGGAGACCCACAAAGATTGACTGCATATTGCCTCTGACAGATTGTCCACCCTCTCTGTGGTCGAGACCCGGGTACACGGTGGTTTGTGCCGGTACCTTGGGAGACCCTGTACTGGTTGGTCTAGTCTTAGGGACCTTTGGACAGACATGTATAGTCTGCGTGTGGCTGAGACCCAGACGCCCGGTTACATGTTCCGGCGTCTCGGGAGGCCTAAACTTGCCTAGCTTGGCTAGACCGTGATGCTAGCGTGTCACCGTATATTCTGGTTGTGTTTGGGGTATATTTGATATTTTCCTGTCGGTCGAGACCCGGGCACACGGTTGACTGTTCCGGTGCCTCGGGAGACCTCCAGTTTGTGGTTTCATGTTCTGGGACATGTGTACTCCCCGTCCGTGCCTTTTGGTGCGGCGGGGATGACGGGGCCTGGTGGGCTAGCCGCCAGTCCCCAGTACAAAAGCTCAGTGTAGGGCTCATTGTATTCTCTCCTTGATTCTTAATTCATTTGTTCCAGAATTAGCAAAATCTTGGCGCTGCGTTTCTCCCGCTCATCACCAGAGCTCATGTCTCTTCCTGCATGGGCCTGCATGCCCTAGACTAGTTTTAGCACTGAGACCCCTCTCAGTTCTAGCCTCACCTCAGCTCTGTGAGGCTTGTTACTCAGAAAACCAGCCAACCAGGAAAATCCTAGGATTATCCTATTTGGCAGAATTTCCTAGGTGAGCCCTGCCAGACACCAGACAGCCCAAAACCCGGGCGTTGTCCGTTTTGCTTAAAAACTAGACCATACCAAAACAACGGCGCTACAATTGCAGTTGTGTAGTCCAAATCAGTAAGAAAGATAACTACAATGAGTTACGACTGCCCAAACTCTGGCGTCGACTACGCTATTTCGGAGAGCCAACTACGACTACTGATGACGTGACAGCCAAGGGTAGCTGCCGATGAAGCTGGTTGTGTGAGGGTATAGTATCAAAAGCACGAGGAGAAGGACAACCACACGCTAGGCTTCACGACGACACGTCCAATCCACCGAGCAGCGTCACTTCGGTTTTGGCGTCCATCCAGTTAGTCGTCTGCACGAGCATGTACACCAGCTGAGAGGTCACAGTATGAGTTAGTGAGGTAGTGCACACGTAAAACAACACTCCCCCATGATCCCAAGGCGTCAGTGTACATGAGCATGCTCACCCATGCTCCCCGACCCAACACTCAGTGCAAGAACGAGAGGAGACGGATAACATGTGCAACGAGGATGAGCGACGAGAACCCATGTAGGCGGAAGAGTAATACCCCACGCATTCAGGGTAGCAATCCGACCATACTCACAGCCTTCTTGAAGGAGTTGCGCTTCTGTGCCTTAGTGAGGAAGTTAGCCAATTGCTTCACAGTCTCGACCCACACAATGTGAACGCTGCCCTCATGCAACAAGGCACGTACTAAATGGTATTCAACATTGATGTGCTTCGTGCGTGTATGGTGGACACAATCGTTATCGGCAATCACACTCTCGTTGTCACAATGCAAGGTGATGGACGACACAAGCTGACGCAACTCACCNCATGAAACTACCGTACCCCCAATGAGAAAGATTCAACCAGTACGGCTCTTCCCATCTGGGCTCCATGCCCAATCGTTGTCAGTGTAGCCCACGGCTACCACAGACGGCTGCGAACGCTATGTGAGGTCTTGGCGTGGGGTGGAGACCACATACGACAACAAGCAAAGATGCAGCTGGTGTGGGGCCTGTGAGAACAAGGCGAGGACATTCATGGCAAAGGCGATGTCGGCCTATGTGGTGGTGGCGAGAAACATGAGTGACACGATGACGCGGATGAATACCGTGATGTCCACCGCTACACCGAAGGTGCTGGCGTCAGTAGCCTTTAGCTTTGCTTATCCGTCTGGGGTCATCGGGATGGAAGCGCTCGGGTCCGTGGTCAGGAGATCGGCGAACCGGTCAGCAAAAGTCTGAACATAAGTTGCCTGATGTATCCGCATGATGCCGTGCGCGATATTGCGCTCAAGATCCATGCCTAGAAACACCTGTGCCGGCCCGCGATCCTTCATCTTGTAGGTGGCCTTCAACAACTCTTTCACCTGCTCGACAGCGGCAAGGCCAGGAGACGCAATGAGTAGGTTGTCCAAGTCGACGAGGATCGTAACGAAGGGAGTCCCAGGAGGAGTGATGAAGAGTGCCGAGTCTGTAGTGCTGCGGAGAAATCCACCCTTCTGAAGGCTAGGGCTGATCTTGATGTTCCAAACGGAGGAGACTGCTTGAGGCCATACAGGGCTTTCCACAGTCACCAGGCTTGGCCTGTCCCATCCTCAAAGCTAGAGGGCTAGGTCATGCGAAGCTTCTCATAATCGAGACCACAGTGAAGAAATGCGTTGCTCATGTCTATCTGGTGGAGCTCCTAACGATGTTGTGTGACTAGGCTGAAGAGCACCCGGATGGTGGTGAAACGGCCAACTGGGACAAGACCTGGTCGTATACAACTCCATCAATCTGGGAGAAGCCCTTGGTGGTGAGCCGGACCTTGTACTTGTCCAAGGTGCCATCTGGCTTCCACTTTCGGTGAAACACACACTATGCCCCTATTGCCTTGGGGCCAGGAGGGAGTTCCCCGAACTCGTACACTACGTGCTCCTTGATAGGAACAAGCTCCTCCCGACATGTAGCATCCCATTGGTCTGCGTGGGGAGTAGCATGGGCCTCACGCAGGATCTGTGGGTCGAGTGCCAATGGGGAAGGCCGTGCCGGAGGACTAGCAGGATGGCAAGCTTGCCCCTCGCGGACATCTCTTTACGTTCGTTGGTGTCTCACGTCAGTCAAAGGCCTGGCGCTTCTAGGACCCGGTCTGTAATCGCGTTGTTGAGTCCCGCGATGCCCTATTCTTTGAGGACCTCTTCCCTTGTGACCTTCTTCATGTCCATTCTACCTCCCCTATGCTTCCATCACGGTCGTTTTGTGGGGGAGATACTTGTGGCGCCGCCGCTCCGGCTCCAAAGGCACAGGTTATCCCCCCTGCATCGACACCCCCGACAGCCGATGGCTCGAATGCTCCTCCCTTGCCATCCACCTCGTCGCCCGGTTCACCTGCAAGTGATGCGACGCACCCGTCAGAGATGGAGTCCTCCGCTGAGTCCTCAACCCAGCCTGACCTCTTAGCTGACCCCCTTCCGGCCTCCGATGCACCTAACCCCGTGGATCTGCCTGTGTCTAGCGGTTCCCTGACATCGGACCCAGCGCCTACCCACGCCTTGCCACCTTGTCGTTGCTGGGCTCCCACTTCCTTCACTAGCACCCCGGCGCAGCCACCGTGGCCAGACCGAAAATGGCGGAGGATGCGATCGCACTCGCGCTCAGGTGCGAGGTGCCAGGCACATATGGCAGAGGCCACGTTGCTCTTCCGGAGGAGGCAGATGATCCAGTGATAGTGGGAGTAGTCATCTGTGAGGATCAGTTCATAGTCAGCCATCCTCTACCACGAATGCATCGAGGATAGGGCCCAGGAGGTGCGAGTGGACAAGCTCCAACGGGTGAGTGGCCTGAGAAGAGGACGCAAGGTAGGAGGCTCGGTGCATCTTGCTCTGGGCGCACTCAATACACTTGGTGCGGCAAGGCCACTGAAAACTGGAGGGATCAATTCCAAGCGCGAGCTGGGTGCAAAGCATGCTATCGACACCATTGGAGTGTACATGGAAAAGGCGACAGTGAAGGAGGTGCACGTGCTGGGGAGAAAGAACAATGGTAACAAGCACATGTGCGGTGTCAGACGAGGGAGGGGACACGGATGAAAGAAGTCGATTGATGTGCCAGTGGTCGTCACGACAAACAACACGGAACATGACCTGGCCGGACGGGCGAAGGGAGACACTGCCGATGCCACAAGAGTGACGGACGTCCATGTTCATGAGGTCGAGAGCCGTGACAGACAGGATGCTTAGTTCCAAAACAGGCACATACATCACATCTGTCATGAAGACGTCACTGGATGGACCACGAAAACGAATAACACCAACACCACAGAACGGCAAGATCTACCCAGAGCCTGTCCAGACACTGTGAACATTCCCAACGTGACCAAGCATGCTGAACGCCTGNCGATGCCACAAGAGTGACGGACGTCCATGTTCATGAGGTCGAGAGCCGTGACAGACAGGATGCTTAGTTCCAAAACAGGCACATACATCACATCTGTCATGAAGACGTCACTGGATGGACCACGAAAACGAATAACACCAACACCACAGAACGGCAAGATCTACCCAGAGCCTGTCCAGACACTGTGAACATTCCCAACGTGACCAAGCATGCTGAACGCCTGGCGACAGGTTGTCATGTGATGCGTGGCCCCATAGTCGATGATCCAGGTGCGAACGAGGTCACGGACCGAAGCCGTTACATTATAGTGAGCGACGAATCAGGACGCGCAAAGGGAGATGGAGGTTGCAAGCTGAGCAGACATGACAGAGGCGAAACGATCATGCGAGTCATCCAACCAGGCGACATCATCCAAAGACGGCCCCGAAGGACAAGAGGCGGCTTTCCTGAGGTCTCCTTGGAGGTCGGTCTCTGTCGGGCAGTGGGAGACCTCTTGACTAGTAGTCACACAACTCGTACTTCCCTGGGAAGGTTGCGTGATGCTGAGCTGAGTGGTGATGAAGCTCTGCAATTGGCAGATTTGAGCGACAGAGTCGACAGGTGCCACGGACTGTGGGGTCACAGCTCTGGACGAGGGATACGAGTTCCATTGAGATGGAGTCTGTGGGTAGTACATCGGCTGTGCCAGAGCGTACTACTTCTATTGTAGTTGTACTGTATACAACTGTGGATGGAAAAAGGACAGACGAAAATGCGATTGAGGCTGAGGAGCCGGCTACAAGGTGGAGTAGGTGGTGGCCACAGTTTTTCTCGGGGAGAAGGGAGGACCTTGGTAGCAGCGGAGGTGCCAAAGCGGCGCTCACACTGATGGTGGAAGGCGGTGACAATGAGGGCTTCAAAAGTAGTGATGGGGCACGTGTACAACCCGTGCATTGTCTCGCCAGAGTTGTGGCACGTCAGGGTAGTGCCACCAGAGGAAGACTGCTGCCCCTTGCCCTTGCCCTTTCTACCCTTCTTTCCTTTGCCCTTGGTGCTGTCAAAGGAGGAAGTGCTGGGGGAAGGGGTGGAGGAGCCATCGGAGGTGGCAGCTACGGTCGCAGACGAGCCACCACGCTGAAGCTATGTTTCCCTGTGTGCTTCCTCCACACCAAGGAAGAGGTCATACGCCCAGGTCATCAAAGTGCCCTGGGCTGCCAGCCTCTCAAGAATAGGGAGGCTGTAGGGGACGAAGATGTCCGCAAACTCACCAGTGACACCATTCTTGATGGTGAGGAGGGCACCAAGCGGGGGAGATGCGGCTATCTTGAGCCGGCGCAGGATGTCTTGTGCACGCCGTCAGTAGGTGGTGAAGGACTTGGACTCCATCATGTGAAGGGAGCTGAACTCATTCAGGAGGCAGCTGATAGCTGCCTGGCCGGAGGCGCGATATGGCCACGTCAGTGTGTCCCAAGCCCGCCGGGGGTCAGCGCTGGTGTCATCAGTGGCGTCATCAAGAAACGGCTCCAGGGTGGTACGGTCACCATCGGGTGCGGCGAGTATGAGTGCGCAGACGGTGTGACCCGCCTCAAGCGCCTGCTCTAGGACGGCGTCGTCATGTGGAAGGTTGTAGTACGGCCACAAGCCCTCCCCCTGTACCCTGATGTGGTAGAGCAGTTCCCAAGACGGGAACTACTAATCTCTGACGAGGGCAAGAGGAGGCAACTCGAAGTCCTTCCACCGAGAGGAGCCGGCCGCTCCAGTGCCTAGGACGCTAGTAATTGTCTGCTGCTGCTGCACCTACTGCTACGCTGCTACAGTCAGAGCAAGACCAGGCTGTTCGGGGAGGATAGTCTGGCTGGTGTTGGTTGCGGCAAGCATCTGGTGGAACTGGTCGACCTGGCATTGCAGATCCGTTATGGAATCTGCAGCAGACGGGTCTACAGAGCTATCATGCGTGCCGGCGGCATTGTCCTAGCTAAGCATTGTCACTGCTGAGGCTGCTGATGCCTTTGCTGCCATTACGACTACTACTCCTGCTGCTGCTGCTGCTGCTGTTTCTGGTGCCGCCGCCACTACTACTACTGATGCTACTGCCGCTAGCTTTGCTGCCGCTGCTGCTGCTGCCATTGTCGCTGCTGATGATGCTACCGCTGCTGCTATTGCCATGCCTGCTACTGCCACTGCTGCTACTGCCGCCCCATGCCGGGTTGGTGCGCAATCTCCCCTCAGTTAAGAGCTTGATGATGAAAGTGGTCTGATCAAAACTCTGACTGCGTTTCTCGCTGATCTGGGATGGTGAAAAAAATTGACCTCCAGTCCAGAAATTTAATGAAGTGCTGAAACTTTAAAGATAAAAGTTTTAGACTTAAAAATCAAGCTTGTCCAAATCAAGCAAAACTTGGACCACAGGTGAGCCTGACTATCCTGAATTCAGTCGGAAAAGTCTTGGCTTGAAAAGGTGAAAGAAATTACCAGATTGACCTGATTCTGTGCTCAGCTCGACATGTAAAAAAAATCTGGATCTGCAACGCGGTATGATTCATGCTAGAGGCTACAGACCACCAAAGGAGCCGAGTATGGTGGCTATGGAAATCTTGTGACCTAAGATTTCCAACAAGCTTATGCGCACAATTTTTTATGTCCGTTTGAGTCGGTGAAGTCAGGCGTAGGGGTCGTGGGTGGCTAACGCGATTTGCGTCTACATCTCCTCCTCATCCGTGCGGCTTCCAAGAAGGTACAAGGACGGTTCAGTTGCTACAGACGGTGCTCCTGCCTCCTTCCTCTCCCTCTTGAGTGCTTGCTACTGCCGCTACTGCTGCTCCTTTCTGTTGCAGCTCTGTTTGACACTGCTGCTGCTGCTGCCGCTGATGCGGCTCCTGCTACTGCTGCAGCTCACTCACACCTCTGGTTGACGTCGCCATGTGCGTCATCAGCAACAGGTTGCCTGACTTCACTGCACTGGCCGCTCACCTCCTTGCGTCAAACATGGAGGTCAGAGCTGCTGGAAAGAATCCGGCAGCATTTCCGTTGGCCCAGTGGCCGTGGGAAAATTCTGATGCCGCCACCAGGCAGGTCACTGCTGCCGGACAACATCTGGCAGCATATCCCCTGCACTGGTCCTAATGGGAGATCTGCCGGCGTAGTCAGGAACCTATATGCCACTGCTGTTTCTACTACGTCTGCTGCGCTAACGCTCTGATAATTAAAAGGCGCTAGCTAATGTGCAGTTCGGGGCAGTGGCATTGTTGATGCAGCGTGCGGGAACCCATGCTTGTTGCTGAGTTTGCCCCCTTAATCTGCTGCACTAGAGTGTAAGTCTGAGAGCTCTGGTTTGTTACACAGAAGTTACTCAAATACTCTTCTTGTTTTTGAAAATGGACACCGCTGGTCTATCAACCCCAATGATGGGTATACTACAACACCGTCCTGAGGAAAATGCACCATTTCTTTGCCTGAGGGGTTTTCTCAGTGAGGCTTGCTAGAAGATCCACAGCCCTAAACTCTGGCACTATTTGCAACAAGACATGCTGTCAAATCATAAAAGAATCCTCGCAAAGACAGGGACGCATTCCAGGCAAAGCAATCTGTGAGCCGGTAAACTTCCAGGATCCCTTAATCACATGAGTTTGGTGATGCAATCAGCCATATGGTGTGCAGCGCGTAGCTACAAGCTGAAGTCCGTGCAATATCAAATATCATACCCCCATGAAAATGGCGTCACAACTCTATCGAACCAAGTGAATTGCATTCCATGTTACAAGTACGTTGGCCGACAATGCACTAGCAATTCATCCCATCACTGATGTTTTGAATCCATCTCAAATCTGTTAAAAACATGAAATGTATGTCAGTTGTGCCCATGACGGACACTAAGTGAGGGCACAGCTGTCAAATCATTTTTTACTATGGGCACCGCTGTCATTTCGTCTTCGACTATGGAGACCGTTGACATATCATTTTTTACTATGGACACAGCTGTCCTTTTGCTTTTGACTATGGACACTACTGATCTATCAACCCAAACGATGGGTACATTACAACACCGTCCAAAGGAAAATGCACCATTTTTTGGCCTGAGGGGTTTTCTCAGTGAGCCCTGCTAGAAGACCCACAGCCCTAAACTCGGGCGTCGTCCACTTATTCCTGAAAACTGGACCACACCAGAATATGCACGCTGGGAACGCATCCGTGCAGTCAGAATCAGGTAAAAAACTCACAAAGCAAGGTTATGGCTGTCTGAACCTTGGCAAACTCTATGCTACGATTTTCAGTGACAGGAGTGATGGTGGCTGCTGTCGATGGAGCTGGAAACACTCTATTACAAAGTGGGAGAATCCACACGAGGAGATGGAAGCTAGGTCTCTCACAATGATGCGACGTCCCCTCCATCCCTCAGCGGCCACCGTCATCAACGTCTGCCAAGTCAGTCATTTGTACGAGCATGTGTACCAGTTGAGAGGTCACAACACAGATAAGTGAGACAATGCACACACAAACCACAACACAGAAGTCATACATCCATAGTGAAAAACACAATTCATTCTCCCCCATACTCTCATTGCCCCATAGTCTAGCAAGGCCACAGAAGTGTGAAGACAAGCACACGATGAGTGAGGGCATACACAAGGCAACAACGGGCAAGGGAGCTTACGCTTACAAGATAGTACACTCATGGATGTAGACCAACCAAACTAACAACTCTTTTGAATGATGCACGCTTTGGCCTTGGCACAAACGCCAGCTAGCTGTCGCACCATCTCAACCCACATTATCCAGATGCTGCCCTTATGCAATGAAGTGCGCACGTAGTGATACTCCACTTTGATGGTTTTTGTACACTTGTGATGAATGCCATCATTTTTTGTACCAGCGTGGCTCTCTTGTTTTCACAACGCACTGCGATGGGCGATGCAAGTCGAAAAAACACGCAAAACAGACAACGAAGCCACACACGCTTGCATGCACCACACCACAATGCCATGCACTCTGCCTCTATAGTGGTACGTGCAATACATCCCTGCTTGCCGCTACAACATGAGACAGTTGTGCCACCAACAAGGAAGATTCATCCAGTACGGCTCTTGGCATCTGAGCTCCTAGCCCAGTCACTATCCGTACAGCCTTAAGGGACTACACATGGCTGGTGACTGAACGTCAATCCACGACGTGGGGTTGAGACAACGTATCGCACCACACAAACTACTGGATTTAGGTGTAACTCCATAGGATACTGATAGAACTGAGCCAGTAGGTTTATGGAAAGGATAATGTTTGGTTGAGTGGTTGTGGCGAGGAACATGAGTGACCTAATGACACGAAGAAAGGTAGTCACATCAACACTTGCACCCAGTATATCTGTATCAAAAGCTTTTATCATGATCTGATTCTCTGGGGTTATGTGATTGGATGCACTGGGTACGATGGGCAAGAGATCCGCAAAGCTCTCAGCTAATTTTTGTACATAGGCTGCCTGATGCACACAAGCAATGCCGTGGGCATGGTCCTACTCGATCTCCATGCCTAGAAACGCCTGTGCAGGTCCAAGATCTCTCATCTTGTATGTGGACTATAGGAAATCCTTCACTCGCTGGATAGAGACGATGTCAGGGGACGCGATGAGTAGATCGTCCACGTAGACGAGCTCAATGACAAGGGTGGTGCCCACTAGGGTGAAGAAGAGAGCTGGATTTGCGGTGTTGCGTATCAAGCCACTCTTCAAGAGGGTGTGGCTGATTTCAGTGTTCCAGCACCTGGGCGACTGTTTGAGGTTATCAAGGGACTTCCGCAGTCACCAGACAAGACCAGTGCCAACCTCGAAACCTTGGGTCTGGACCATCTAGAGTTCTTCACCATCAAGAGTGCCGTGTAAAAAGGCACTGCTCACGTCCATATGGTGGAGTTCCTAGCCATGCTGTGTGACCATGCTCAAGAGCGTACGATTAGTGGTGAAACAACCAACCGGCACATAAACCTGGTCAAATTCTACTCCTGGTACTTGTGCCTTGCCTTTGGCAGTTAGCATGACTTTGTAGTTGTCCCGTATGTCATCCGGCTTCCACTTTTGACAAAAAACCCACTTTGTCCCAATGGCTTTACAACCTGGGGGTAAGTCCACAAGCTCTTACATAGCATGATCATTGATAAAAACCAGTTTCTCCTTGCATGCAACTTCCCACTGGCACCATCAGGTGCGGCTCTGGCCGCACGAAGGCTTTGTGGATCGGTTTCCTGTAAGGACGACTTGTCTGTTACTAGACGAGCACTACCAAGGCCCACTAGAGCACGCGACAACAAGATAGATTTAACACATCGATGCTCCTTAGAAATCAGGGCATAACTGAATGCGGATCTAGGATGAAAGTCCGCTGTGACAATGACAACGACAATTAGATCCAAGGCCTTCGTCCCTGGATCCCCACTCACCATAGTGTGAGAAGGAAGCGTGGGAAGGATGCTAGTGGCCGGAGGTGGCCAAAAAATGATAGGACGCATTCCTGATGGAGGCACTGGAGTGCGTGGATGAAGAGGAGCACTAGGAGTGCTTAAATACATCGCACCAGTACTAGAGGAGTGGGTGTGCTGGGATTGAGAGACGCAAGGAAACGACGGTTCGGTCCACTGGAGTGACCGATGCAAGAAGACCGCTTGACTGGTGGACTGAGGTAGCAACCGGAGTGACTGAATCGGTCACTTTGATGGAGGATTTTGCAGCCAAAGAAGTTGACTCATTTGCCTGGTCGGCGGAGTTGGTGGCCAAAAAGGTGAACTTGGATGCGTGGTCAACAATGTGAGGAACAGGCTCAGATTGAGACTCTGGTGCAGTGGGGGTGTCTGGTGTCCATGGGCTCTGATACCAAGCTTGAAATGATGCTGCACTGGTCTGGACAAGACTATTCTATGCTGCCTCACGCACTTGGACCAAAGTGTGTGGCTTGCTGTATCCAGACTTAGCGTCCAAGCAACGTTGGCTGCTCAGTTGCAAGAGGGAAAGCTCCCACTCAAAAGTTAGTGCAAGAACTGTAGTTGGATGTGAGTAACAACTGAGTTGACAGCAAGGATGAGGTTTGGTGAGAGACCCCACCCACACTAACATAGACCTTCACCTCCTTGAGGCCTGTTACTCAATCTACCAACCAATCAGGAGAATAGACTACTTTCTGGCTTGAGGGGTTTACTCGGTGAGCCCTGCCAAAGGATTGACAGCCCCAAACCAGTGCATTGTCCATTTTCCCTAAAAGCTGGACTACATCAAAACATGCGCGCTACAAATGCATTCATGTTGTCAGTATCAGCTAGAAAACTCACAAAGCAAGGTTATGGCTATCTGAACCTTGGCAAAATCTACGCTATTAACAGGAGCCACCTTCGATTGTCGGTGATATGAGTGGTTATTGTTGATGGAGCTGGACGTGCACTGCTACCAAATGGGAGACTCCACACGAGGAGACGAAAGCCAGGTCTCTCATAATGATGCAACGCCCCCTCCATTGCTCAACGACCGCCGTCGTCAACGTCCACAGAGTTAGTCATCTGCACGAGCATGTACACCACACGAGAGGTCTCAATATAGATAAGTGAGACAGTGCACACGCAAACCACAACACGAGAACACCTTTTTTTTTTTTTTTTTTTTTTTTTTTTTTTTTTTGTACACGCAAAAACCCCTATTTGACCATTCAAATCCTAATCAAACCCTACCCCGAATTACATTTGAGCTTTTAGGGTTTATGTTTCATGCAGGCTCATGCTGGGCCCCGTAGTAGGGGGACCCAAGAGGCTCCCTTTCAACATATGGGGAGTCTCGAACTCCCCTCATACATCGGACAAACTGCCCCCCGCGAGTATCGCAAACCACTCACTGAAGGGGTTTGTGATCCTAGCGAGGGGCACCACATGTCAGCTTGAAATGATGCTGTGCTAGTCTGAGCAAGACTGTTCTTACCGCGACACACACATGGACTGAAGTGTGTAGCCTGCTGTGCCCAGACTTAACGCCTGAGCAGACTTGGCTGCTCAACTGTGAAAGGGGACACTAGAAGTCAAAAGTCAGTGCCAGAAATGTACGTGGAAGAAAGTAATGACTGATTTGACAGCAAGAACAAGGTCTGGTGAGAAATCTCTCCCTCACTAACCTAGGTCCTTATCTCTATGAGGTTTGTTACTCAGTGTAACAACCAATCAGGAAAATGCACTATATTCTGACTTGTGGGATTTTCTCTGTGAGCCTTGCCAGAGGACCAAGAGCCCCAAACCCGGGCATCTTGTGTTTGTCCGAAAATGAGACCAACCAAAACATGCACACTGCAAACGTAGTCGTGGAGTCATAAGAAGATAGAAAAATCACACACATATGGTTGCCTAGGCATAGCAGACTCTATGCTATTAAGATTAATTGTCCATGAATGTTGATGGCATGAGCGCGTGTGCCTACTGTCGATGGAGCTTGGCGTGTATTGCTACCATGTGGGAAACTCCACACAAGGAGACAGGGGCCACGTTTCTGGAAATGGTGCGACGTCCTCTCCACTGGTCAACGTCCACCATCGTCAACGTCTGCCGAGTCAGTCATCTTCACGAGCATGTACACCAGTCGAGAGGTCACAGTACAGATTCATGAGATGATACACATGCAAATCACAACATTCCCCCATGAGTCATGGGCACCAGTGCACATACACGTATAGGGGTCATGTAGCAATAGTGTACAATGCAAGCCACGCTCCCACATGGTCTCATGCTCCCATCGTCCAACAAGTCACATGAAGAGTGAGGGAATACATGAGGAAAAATAGGGTAAGGGAACTCACAGATGTAAGACAATACAATACCATACTAATAACCATTTTGAACGATGCATGCTTGAAGAACTCGATCAAGAAGTCAATCAGCTGTCGCATAGTCCCGACCTACACAATGTGGATGCTGTCCTCAAGCAACAAAGTGTGCAGATAGTGATACTCCACATTGATGTGTTTTGTACGCGTGTGATGAATGCCATCGTTGTCTGCACTGGCGATGGCACTCTCATCGTCACAACACAGTGTGATGGGCGATGTAGGCTGACGAAGCTCACAGAACAGATGACGAAGCCACACACTCGCGCATACACTATCTTCCAATTCCACGTACTCCTTCTCTATAGTGTTGCATGCAATGCACCCTTTCTTGCCACTACGCCATGAGACAGTTGTGCCGCCAACAACGGAGATCCATCTAGTGTGGTTCTTGCCATCTGCGCTTCTAGCCCAGTCACTGTCCGTGTAGCCTTCAGCGACTTCACTCCTAGTGACGGAACTTCAATCCACAACGTGGGATGAAGATAACATATCGCATCGCGCGAATCGCTGCATCTACGTGTAGCTTGTGTGGAGACTAGGAGAACTGAGCCCGTAGGTCTAGGACAAAGGCAATGTCTGATCGTGTGGTGGTAGCGAGGAACATGAGTGATCCAATGACACGAAGAAAGGTAGTCACATCCACACTCACAACCAGTGAATCAGCATCAGAAGCTTTTAGCATGATATGACTGTCTGGGGTTATGGGAGTGGATGTACTAAGTGTTGTAGGCAAGAGGTCCGCAAAGCACTCAGCCAACGTCTGCAGGTAGGTTTCCTCATGTACACAGACAATGCTGTGGACACGGTGGTGCTCGATCTCTATGTCCAAAAGCACCCGTGCAAGTCCAAGATCTTTCATCTTGCATATGGAGTGTAGCAAATCCTTCACTCACTGGACAGCGACAAGGTCAAGGGATGCAAAGAGGACATCTTCTACATAGACGAGCACAATGACAAGGGTGGTGTCCACAAGAGTGAACGAGAGAGCCGGATTTTTGGTGCTACGCATCAAGCCAATCTTCAAGAGGGTGTGGCTAAATCTCAATATCCCAGAACCTGGGCAATTGTTTAAGGCTGTAGAGGGCCTTCCATCGGCGCCAGACATGACCGATGCCATCCTCAAAACCTTGGGTCTCAACCATGTAAAGCTCCTCACCATCCGAAGCACCATGCAAGAAGCCATTATTCATGTCCATCTGGTGGAGCTCTTAACCATGCTGTGCGACCATGTTGAAGAGTGCGACTGGTGGTGAAACAACAAACCGGCACAAACCTGGTCAAAGTCCACTCCTTGTACTTGAGCAAAGCCTTTGGCGGTTAGCCGGGCTTTGTACTTGTCTAGCATGCCGTCCGACTTCTACTTGAAACAGAATTCCAACTTGGCCCCAATGGCTTCACGACCATGGGGGTAAGTGGATCAGCTCTTTTATAGCATGCTCATTGATAGTAGCAAGTTATTCCTTGCAAGCACGTCCCACTGGGCAGCATCAACTGTGGACATGGCCTCCCGGATGCTCCTTAGATCGGTTTTCTATAGAGACTGGCTGGCTGTCAACAGACCAGTGGTGCCAAGACCTGCTGGAGCATGTGATAATGAAAAAGAGACATCACATTGATGCTCTTGAGAAATTAAGGCATAACCCAGTGTGGATCCAGGATGAAGGTCCACTGTGATGAAGGCAAGGACAGTAGGACTCAAGGCCTTCGTCCTTGGATACACATTCAAAACAGTGTGAGAAGGGGGCGTGGGACGGAGGGTAGCGGCCGGATGCGGCCAAAAAATGGCAGGATACATGCCTGATGGAGGTACTGGGGTGTGTGGACAAAGACAATCACCAGGAGTACGTGAGTACGTCGGACCAACACTAGAGGCGTGGATCTATCGTGGTCGAAGAGGCAAGGACACAACAGGTTGCTGTACTTGAGTGACCGACGTAGGGATACTGCCTGAATAGTCAATGGAGGGAGCGGCTAGAGTGACTGGATCCGTCGCCTGGGTGGCACAATCTGTGACCGAAGAGGTGGACTCGGTCACCTGGTCAGTGGGGTCAGCGCCTAAACAAGTGGACTCAGTCACCTTGTTGGCGGTGTGAGCCGCCAAAGAGGTAGAATCAGTTGTCTGGTCGGCTGTGTCACCGCCCAAAGGAATGGACTCACATGCATGGTTAGCACTGTGAGGGAAAGAATCAGATGGGGACTATGGTGTGTATGGAGACGTATGTGACTCGGTGGGATCACGTACCCACTGACGGACAGGGAGCAACATCGTACACTGGTGCAGAATCTCCCCTATGCCATTGTGACGACAGACCCGAAAAGGTCTCAGCACGGACGAAAGAGATATGGCGAAAGAAAATCTACTTAAAGAACAGGAAGCCACAGGAATTGAGGATGCAATGCCATGTAGGATCTCATAACCTATAGGCCTTCGATTGACAAGACACCTTGAGAAAGGTACAAAGTCGACCACGGGGAGCAAACTTGCCATCCCGCTTGTCTTCCAAGAGTCAAATGTTGGCCTCGCGACCTCAAGCGCGTGTAGGATGAAGTTCTGCACACTGCTCATATTGGTAGGGAGTGACAAGACGGGGCACACGACCGTGGAGAACTCTGTTCCAAACCCAGGTTGCATATGGCATGGCCTCAAAGAATAAGCCATTGAATAGGCCGGAATCAATGCGTATAGTGTGGCCCACATCAGCCATGGTGCGGTTCTTGCGCTCAGAGACACCGTTCTGCTCCGGAGTGTAGGGAGCACACGTCTCATGTCTGACTCCACGACCCTTCAGGCAAGCATACAAATCCTCCATAAACTCACCACCTTGGTCAAAATGGAAGCGGCAAAGGGGATGAGCACACTCGCACTCCACAATCAGGAGCTTAGAACAAATCGTAGCCGCTTCATCAGTCGTTTTTCGGTGACAGAACACCCATCAAAAGCGAGAGTAGTCTTCGGTGAGGTTGAGAACGTAATGACCACGCTTGGCAATAGAATCGACAGGTAAGGGACCTATGAGGTCATAATGGACCAGCTCAAGCAGGTGGGACATGCAAGAAGAGAAGACAAGATAAGATGACCCATGCATCTTGCCCTGAGCGCACTGGATGCATTCAGTACAAGGCAAGAAGGCAATTGAAAGGTAGCTGCATCGAGGCCAAGGGAAGGCTGCATACGGAGAATACTCTGAATGGCAGAGCTGTGTACGTGGCACAGGCGACAGTGGAGGAGGTGGGTATGTTGCGGGGACAGAGTACATGTGACAAAGATACGCGCCCCGTCTGAAGTCAAGGGTTAGGAAACTGAAGACAAACAAGTGATGCACCACAAGTCATCACAAGACTCTGCACGCAACATCACACAACCAGACGGAGGAAGAGTGATTGAGCCAATGTTACAAGAGTGCAAAATATCCATGCTCATTCGGTCAAGAGCTGTGATGGAAAGAAGGCTCAGCTCAAGGCCAGGCACATACAACACATCAATAACGTAGGCATCACCATATGGACCCCTAAACGGACAACACCAACACCACAAATAGAAAGTACCAGACCGGACCCAGTCTGAACACTCTAGACATTGTCAACCGGACCAAGCATACTGAATGTCTAATGACACGTCATGTGATTCGTAGTGCCATAATCGATGATCCAGGTGCCATCAAGGTCGCGGACACATGCGGTAGCATTGCACTCAGCGACCTAACATAACGTGGGCAACGGGCGCTGTGCATGAGACTGAGACGCAAAGCGTGTTTACCAATCATCAAGCCAGTAAAATTCATCCAAAAGAGGAGACAGAACACAACGGTCAGCCACAAGGGGATTGCCGCGGAGAGCAGTCTCAGTCTGACAGCTATCTTTGACCTCCTGACTAGAAAACATACAACTCAAACTTCCCTGCGGCTGATGAGGAGGGATGCTGAGGCAGTGCGCAATGAACTGCTCCAGTTGGCGCTTGCAAGCAAAGGGCTGAGGAGTCTGGAGGTATTGCGGCGTGGCCATGCCGGATGTAGGAGCTGAGGTGAAGCTGGAGTCGGACCGGGCTTGCCGAGCCAACGGAGACGATTCTATGTGCGGTGCCAATAGGCGGTAACGGATTCTCAGCCACCCATCTTGAGGTCGCTGATGATATAAAAAAGGCGACTCACGACGGCCTGGCCAGAAGCACGATAGGGATGCGTAAGGGTACTCCAGGCCTCATGGGGGTCAGGGTCGGTGCCGGCAGTAGGATCGTTGACAAAGGGTTCAATGTCAGTGCGATCACTCTCTGGCGCGGCAAAGACAAGGACCATAGCTGCACGACCTGCATCAAATGACTTCTTGGGGATGGAGGAGTCATACTCAAGGGTGTAGTAAGGCCAGAGGCCCTCACCCTTAGCCCACAAGCGAAACAGTGGCTCCAAGGACGCAAATTATCCAAGCACAAGGTGTGGTGGTGGTGTCTCAAAATCCTTTGGCCTACAGTGATTACTAGCTACAGAGCGTAGAGACCCTATGACACTGGAGATGGACTGTTGTTGCTATTACCGGTGCTGTTGCTGCTATTGCTGTTGGTGCTCCTCCTACTATTGATATTGTTTCTGGTGTCGTTAGGTTGTTGCTAGTGTTGCTGCTATTGCCTCACCTGAAACCCTAAACCCTAAACTCGCAATGTGCTGAGAGGCTCGAACATCAGACGCAGCTACAGGTGTTGCATCCACACCCTAGTTTGTGTCTGTCATACGAGGAGGAATGAGTCGCCGCGTGTCGAGAGAGAAGGAGAAGGAGGAGTCATCATAGTCCGTGGAGCATGTGGAAATGTCATTCGTATAGGTACTGCCACTGTCAATGTCGATGTGATGAGTATGGTCACCAACAGGTGAACACGAGAGGGCATAATTGAGCTCCTACTAACAAGGTGACTCCATCCGTGTGATCGGATCTGCTCCACTCTCCTTGAATGCCAGTGTAGTGGACACAACTGTAGGATTCTGGCTCGACAATGCCCATCAAGGAGACCAGCAAACGCAACTTGCGCTCACGCACCGTCTTGCCGGGAAGACTGGTCGCTGACACCTGCTCAATAATGGAGTGAGGACCATCATCTGACTCCGTCGTGTGTGTTACTACTCCGCCGTGTGTATGGGAACCTGAAGACTTAAGGAACATGGGCGACTCCTCACGCTGAAGCTGGTCCTCAGGTAGCGTCGATGACATGGTGAGGCCTTTTATGTCTGCTGCAGTACATGTCTCAGTGACATCTATCAGAACTGCTACTCTCAAGAATGCCTCAACCTCTAAAGAAACAGCCGGCCAACTCTGCTCATGCACTACGACCGCTCCCGGGGTGGTGTGAGCCTCGTGCAACAACGCCCCCGAAAGCCCGTATGGGGCATCTCGATCCTAATGATACTCTTGTGCCACCGCTGAGCCGCTACCAGTTGAAGTCGCGAGTGGTACCGCCCGGGCACGCGAGACCTGCACTCCTCCTAATGCAACATGCTGCTCCATAACGTCTGGCTCCTGCCCGAGCGTAGATGTCAACCACAATGACATGCATGTCTCAAGCACAGCAACCTCCGCCAGACTAGTGTGATCTTGCTGCACACACTCCCCCAAAGTGCTGGTGAACACATCTCGATCCGTACAGGACTCCTATGCCACCGCCTGGCCACTACTGGTCGGAGCCGCGAGTGGCACCACCGAGGGATGCCGTGCGTGCGCTCCTCTTGATGTAACCTGCTGTAGCGGAAGATCTGGAGCCAGCCAAGACGTGGAAGTCCAGCTCGATGACACGCAAGTCTCCACCATGAACACTATATTGGGATCAGACTCTACATTATATGCTGTCACCATATCATCTGAATCTACCTGAGTTGACGCTCGGGCACCATAGTATGGTGTGAGCGCTGATTCTATCGCTATGTTCACAACAGGCAATGCGCGGGGACCACACTCCCCCTCAACAGGTATTGCAATGGAAGCCGAGGAGGTGGCACTAGGATCTACCAATGGAGGCAGATCCGCATGCTGTGGAGGACGCATGCTCGGACGAGGCTGAAGCCAAAGTGGATGCCAACCGCGAAGGCACGTCTAACAGCGACACCAACTATGACGTCCATCACCACAGTAGTAGCAGGCGAACACGCAGGGCACCTAATCAGATGTCTGCGCACTCATCTCGTACGCCAGACGATGGATAGGTGCCCAGGGCACCTACTCCCGGTGGTAAACACCAAGCCACAGGAGAGGATGACAATGGGAGACATTGCCAACTTTGTAGGTCACGGCGTCGGGGTCAGCAAGTGTGATTAGACAGGACAAGTTGCACGACCACAGCACGCCCGGAGAAGGGAGTATGACCAGCTACGACTACTAGTGCTGCTGTCAGTAAAGGAGTAAAAACTGCTTGAAGAATAGAAGGAGTGGCGGCTGCAGGTGAGGCTGCTGTTCCAAGCGGTAGAAGACCAAGCCATTGCAGATGGAAAAACCCGAATACGCCATCGATCCTACGGACTGCATTGCGGAGACCAATCCACGGACCCCAGAGAGACACCGGTCCACGACGTGTCTCAAAAAGGAAGTCGCAGCCGACGACAGTCCACTGTCGGCTCAGAAGAGGAGATTGCAGGCTCTGTTGCAACTGCTTTGCACTATGCACTGCCATTCCACCGCTACCGTCGCTACTGTTGCGGAAGCTACTTTTGCTTCTGTGGCTATTGCCACTACAGGTGATGCTGCGGCGGCTGCTAGACATGTTACGTCCACAGTTATTGGTGGCACATATTCATAGATTGTTTTGTTTCCTTTTTTTGTTTTCTTTCTTTTTTTTAATCTTCTCTGTCTTCTCACCGTCACCCCCTCCTCCCTTTTTTCTTTGCTTTCACCCCCCAATTTTTTTCTCTTTTCCCTCTTCTCGCCGTCAACCCTCCCTTTTTTTTCCCCTCAACTTCTTGTTTTTCTTTCTTCTCGTCCCCCCTATTCTTGATTGCCCTTGATATGGGACGATTGAGAAAATAACGGAGGGAGGCAAGAAAAGGTGGGGGGGGGTCCGGGTCACCCTCCCTCTAGCGCATGCTCGCTTGCTTGCTTGCACAAGTAGGGTGGTTGAGAGCGAGCAAACGGAGGGGGGGGACGGGGGGTCGGCCCCTCCCTAGCCGTCGGACCCCTCCATCGGTTGGCTCACGGGGCTGACAGGGCTGGAGGGGCTCACGGGGCCGACGAGCCCCCTCTGAGGGGGCAATCCAGAGGGGGCTCAAGGGGGCCCCTCTGAGAGGGGGGAGAGGCTTGGAGGAGGGCTGTGAGGGCCTCTTCGCTTTGGCAGCAACAACTGGGGTAGAAGGTGCAGCTGCTGCCATTGCTACTGTTAAAACTGTTGCTTCAGCTGCTACTACTACTTTGCGTAGCAGCTACTTTTGCTACTTGTTGCTGTCTTTGTTGCTGCTTTTTGTTGTGCACCGCTGCTGTTGCTGTTGCTTGCTATTGCCGTCGATGGTGCTTGCTACTACCGCCACTACTGTTACTGTTGTGCGCCGCTGTTACTACCGACGCCACTGCTGCTGTTGCTGCGTGGCACAGAAGCTACCACTACTACTGCTACAACCGGAGGCGTAGCTGCTACGAATGCTGTCGCCTACCGTTGTTGCTGCTGCTGCTGTTGTTGTGAGCGACTACTCTACCGCCACTCTTGCTATGCGGCACAACAATTGCCGTTGCTTCTGCTTCTACTCTTGTTACTAGTGCTACTGCCGCAGCTGCTGCTGCTATTGTACGGTGCTCACCGCCCCTGTGGTGATCACTTGGAGTCACTTCAAGCTCCCTCACGCTACTGCCGGCATAGCGCCAGGTGGCGCATTCTCTCTGCGCTCCGCCCACTACTATTGCTTCTACTGGTCATACGCCACCCTGTGCTCTGGTACCAAGTTGGAAGTTACTCGGGACATGCAGACCCATACAAACATAAACATGAGCTCTGAGTGTGATTGTAGTACAAAATGACAAGAATTTGGCTAAGTGTGGAACGCATAGTATGAAAGAACAAGGGGAAAACACAAATGAGCCCGTAGCGGGCTTATGTGGGGCTGTCGACAGCTAGCCGTACCGGGTTCCCTCATCCCCGCTGAATCCAAACAAGTGAGCGGGGAGAACGCACTACATACACCATGAGAGAAACAAAGGTGGTCTCCTCAAGGCACCAGAACAGCTCTCCAAGTGCCCGAGTCTCGACCACAGAGAAAAAACAAACATTGCTAGAAAAACTCAAAACCAACATCCAGAAATCACAAACTCCTTCCCGAACATCGGAAACACTACTACAACCATAGGGTCTCCTCGTCGCACCGGTATAGTCCACCGGGTGTGCGGGTTTCAACCCACCGAGAAAACTCTCCTAGCTCCCGAAAAGCCAATAAGGCTACTGGAACACATCGACCGCGACTTGCCGGCGCCATCGTAGATGCTGGAGAAGTCTCGGGACACTCCGGAGACCCGTCTTTTTGTCACGCCCTCCTCTACCATATACCACCAACGTGGGTGTATGGGAAATCCATCGACATCAGTCGTGATGCATGGAAGCCACACAAACCAACACACACCTGACATAACTTCAACGTATAAGCTTTCTTTTCCCCCTCTTTCTAAAGAGTCTTTGCCGCGTACATATGTGGACAAACAAGCCCAACCATTGAATGCACGCCCTTTGATTGGATTTTATGCTGACGGGGAAAGAAAGCCTGAGTTTACAGGTCAATGTCAACATGCCCTTGGACCCAACAACCGTCTTCCACACAAGGCCTTATAGTAGAGATTGAGATCAATGCTCTAGTCGACACATTTATTCTTCCTCTTCTTCTTGTTCTTCTTCATCATCTTCTTCTTCTTCTTCTTCTTCTTCTTCTTCTTCTCGAGGGAGAATGAAATCAATGTTGTCGAACAAGGTCTTGGATAAGGAAGTGTTCATGGTCCCCACTCCTGCTGCTCTAGCATTGATATCAATCTAAGCCGATTTTGTAAATAACTTTCACTCACTTTCAACTGTCATGGAGGCGAGAGGGAAGGCTTCAAGGGAGTGTTGTGATTTGTGATGTTCCTGTCAACCTGTACAGTTTACTTTGACCACTCGGCCATGTCCATACTCGTGCAGATCCCTGATGCAAAACCTGGTGGTACCGGGGCGTCATCTGGTGGCATACTACCAGCTTGGAGCTGACCAACGACCGTTCCAGAGCTCCGGACGCTACCCGGGACCTCTTGCAGTTTTTCTGCAGCATACACGAGTTTATCGGTGGACTGGCCATGGACCTGAATTGCATGTTTTTTCATTGTGTGTCCACCGTTTGATGCCAGATGCATGCATGTGACCAGTTGTAGCGTCTGGCTTGTGATCTTGCACGTCTAGGTTCAGACGACGTAGCGTTCTGACATGTCTGTGCAGAGTTACGGCCAAAACAGTGGTTTTGGGCCGGTTTTAGGACAGATCTTGCTCTGCCGCGTGCGACACCCGCTGTGCGCCGCGGCAGGTACCAATGCCATGGACCTGTCATTCATCGTTTCTCTCTGCAAATGCTATTGAAGCATTCTGAAACTTTGCCTTGTGTCTGCTAGCCACACCCTTGCTGTTTTGTGCATCACTTGTGAATGTAGTCACCGTCTGACCAGGCACTGATGCCTAGTCGGCGGCTGTGTTGCTAGGAAGCTTCCTCGCATCTTCTCGTGGTATCAAAGCGGTGAGACAGTCCTCACCGAGCTGCGCAACAGAGACGCAACAGAGCAGTAGTAGTAAGAGTCACTGTTGTAGCAGATCCAGAGGGACCTATCGACAAGGACAGCCGATCGTCGTCGACGTCGCTCACCATCACCACGTGAGACTGCATCAATAGCAGCTGCTAGCCGTAGCAGGCGACAGCTGTAGTAGACTGCAGTTGCCAGCAGCTGCCGACATTGGCACATGCAGTAGCAACAACATTGAGCAGCAGCGGCAGTAGGGCGGCATCAGCAGCGGCAGCAGCGTGCGGCAACAGCAACACAGAAGCAGCGCAACAGCAACAGCACCAGCAGCAGTGACAGCAGCACAGCAACAGCTCAGCTGCAGTGGCAGTAGCACCGGCGGCAATATCAGCGCAACAGCAGCACCGAGAGCAGCACGTGGCAGCGGCATTAGCGTGCAGCAGCCGCAGTCCACAGTAGTAGCAGTAGCGCGCAACTGCCGCCACGGCCGTGCACGCAGCCGCCAAGCGGCCGCTCCACACGTAGCCGCGCAATTGTTGCTGTAGCTGACACTGGAGTACCAACAACAGCTTAACAGAAGCTGCGGTGCAGCTTTTGTGCAGCTTTCACACAGCTGCTACAGAGCGGCCGCTTGCTTGCGCAACAATCGTGAAGGTTGACCAAAAAAAAGGGTGGGGAAGGGGAGCTATCATTAGCAATTTTCCATGCTGACATCATCAAGTCATGCTGACGTCAGCAACTTCCTGCTAACATCAACACTTGCCTTCATGAAAGTTTTAGTCGGAGGGTCAAAAGTTGCCAGCATTTTAACTCCTTGAAAACTGCTCACGTTTCTGCAATTTGAACACATTGACATCTCGGCTCATTATGAGCGGCGACATGGCTCTATCTGGCCATAAGGGAAAAAGGGTACTCGATCCCTGTTCTTCCTCCTCAGGGGTCATGAGCCCACATTCGCAGGCTATTGAGGACCTGCATAGCGAGAAGGACGAGATGCGTTGCCTGTAACGGGAGCACACTAACGCCATCCGGACACTCACCGAGCTTCTTCGAGGTCATTCCACGACTCCATGATAGACCTCTAAGGGAGCGGCAGGGGTCGCACCCTGTACACAGCAATCAAATCCAGCACCGGAGACAAGAGCTGGAGCTGACCCGCCACCTCTTGATCCTTGGGACGAGGATCCAGACATGCCAAGCATGGAGGGTGACTCCCCCGAGCGCGAGATTCGTGTACTTCAGGAGCGTCGCCGCCAGCTTCTCTCGGCCCCCACACACATCTGGATTTCCCGTGTTTTGATCATCGCTTGACCTCCATCCCAGCAACTTCCCTCTTCCCGGCGTCTTTCCCATCCCTCGTTCTTCCCAACCTGTGGTTGCTCTCCCTACGGAGCGGCAACCCAAGGACTTCGAGACACCGCCCCAAGGTATGTCAGCGAAGATGGCTTTGACTACTGGGAGATCCTGTTCCAGGTTTGGGCCACTTCAGAGGGCGTGTCCGTACTACCACTGTCCGTATCAGACTACGGACCGAGCACAGGTGCTGACAGTGGCTAGGGTGATGCGTGAACTTCTCTACGCCATGCCGCACAAGACCGTCGTCGACTTCTGCTCGTTCCTTGGCGAGGCGGGCACAGGCACTGGCGCTGATGCACACGGGGGCTGGGACCTAGCATTATCCCTGCTTGCTTTCAAGATGCACGCCACCAGCGCCGCGCACATCCGCGCCTTTCACTTGCTTTGTCAGGGGCCTGCCCAGCCTACAGCCGACTACTGGCGACGCGCCATGCCCATCTGCACAAGCCTTAGGACCTGAGGAGGTGCATAGCTGTGGGTGCTCCGTACGATCACACTCGGAGTTTGCCTTGAGCACGCAGTCATCTTCACAAGGTATAGTGTCGCCGTGCTCGAGCCTTTTTTGGCCTCACTACAGCTTCTTCCCTGGGCACACCAGCTCTTCCTCCAGGTGACTTCCGCCTGTGAGGCAGCTGTGGCTCATCAGGAGACCTCCATTGCTGCAATGGTCATTGCATCACCACCGACGCCCCTCCTGCAGACTCCTTTTCCATCCTCTGTCATGTCCTCCTCCTCCCCTTCCACCCTAATTACACCGACTCAGATAGAGGATGTCGTGGCAGCAGCACAGGGGAAGAAGGGGCGACAGAGGCGTGGCTTCAGCCAGCAAGAATCGTAGCAACAATAGTCATCGGGCAGTAGTAGTGGACGCTCCGTTCACTACTACAATTGTGGAGGCGCCCATCGCTACACCGAGTGCCAGCAGCTGCTCGACTGGGCGCGGATCACTCGCGGGCTTCGTGCTGCGTACACACTACAGTCTACGTCGAGCAGCACATCCTCCGGGCGCGCGGCGACCAAGACCGTAACAGTTTCTGCTTCACCACCGGCGATCGGCGACGACCCAGAAATACGTGAATACACCAATGCCGAGCTCGGACACCTTCTGGTGCTTCGCTTTCAGGGAGGTGCATGTGTGTTATCACAGCCGGATGGTTCACAGACTGTCTGTTTGTCTGTTCTTGTGGTACGCAATGACTGGTGTGGGGGGGCACAGTCGGCATGTGATGAAGATGGGCCTCACTATATGGATTGGATTCAAGAGTCTCACCTTTGTGCCCTTCGTCGTTCCTCCCTACGTGCTGCCCAGCATCCGTTTGAGGCCGAGTGTTCCTTTGCCCGTTGTACAATGACGTCCTCGAGTCTTGATTCTGGTGGCACTTGGATCATCGATTCTAGTGCCACTCATCACATGACCTGTCATTGTAGTGATTTCGTTGTTCTCGGCCCTGTTGCATTTGTTCGTTCCATCTGCAAAGGCTCTGGTCATTCCTTGCTAGTCCAGGGTGTTGGGGTCGTATGTTTGATGGTCCGTCTGGCCCCCTATACCTTTCCAAGGTGTTGTTTGTGCCTAACCTTGATCTCAGTTTGCTTTCTGTACATGCTTGCACATTGATGGTACTCTCTATGGAGAACACTGCAGAGTTCGATTGTGTGACTGCTATTGAAACTCATAGCATTGTTCTTCGTGCCTGTGTTGTGGATGACCTGTATCGTGTCTCTCGGACTTCGGCTCCTTGCTCCCCCTTCCCTTTCACTCGTATTTTTTTCACTGGTGTTCTGTCTCCCGAGCACCAGCGATTGCTTCATCGCTGCCTGTGTCATGTAGGCTCCGACACTGTGTCAAAGCTCATTTGGGCATAGCACGCCCTCGGTCTTCATGCGGCTTCTTTTGAGAAGCCGCCCAAGACCGATTGTCTCTTCTGCGCTCAAGGTAAGGTGCATCGTTGCACCTACCCTGACTCCCGTTCACGTGCACTTCGCTCTCTTGAGCTAGTCCATTTCGACCTTTTGATTCCCTTCCTGTCAAGTCTCTATCCAATCGGGGTCGATACGTCCTGACCCTGAATGATGACTTCACCCAGATGTGGTGGGTTTACAGCCTGCGCCAGAAGAGTGACGCCGCTCTCGCGGTTTGCCTCTGGCTTGTGATGGCTGAGCGCCCGTCCCGCCACACGCTGCACACCTTCTGGTTGGATCGCTGCGGCGAGTTTCATGGCGAGATGGACAGCTTCTTTGCCGAGCACAGGATTTTCACTAGGTCTCCGATCCTGCTACTCCTTAGCAGGATCGGAGACCCTGCTAAGGAGTCTCCGATTCCTTAGCAGGGAATCGGAGATTCCTGAGCGTTGGAACCGCACCATGGTGGATGCGGTTTGCGCTATGCGGTCTGAGTGCGGTCTTCCGGATTCCTTCCTTTTTCAAGGCTTCGCCTACATGACTTGTGTCTAGAACCGCTTCCCACACGGTCCTCTTTCGGACCACGTCACATCGTATGGGCTCTGGTTCAGCCACAGTGCTGACCTGTGCCTCGCTTGCATCTGGGGATCCTTGGCTTCTGTGTGGTACACTGAGGACCAGCAAGGGTCCAATGTCTCCCAGTAGGGCCGCTTGTGTGCCTTTGTCGGCATCTCTCTACAGTCAAAGGCATGATGTTTTTGGGACCCTGCTTGTCGTCGCATTGTTGAGTTCCGCGACACGCTCTTCTTTGAGTCCCTCACCTATCATGATATGACTTCGATCATGTCGTTGTCCGTCACACACGTTCCTACAAGTGATGTTCCTCAATGGATGAGGGAGTCTGCGCCTGCGAGCATCGCTCGCCCGGCTGATGTGTCCGTTCGAGCTCCCTCCACTTCTCTGGCTGTTGATGACCAAGCGATCATCGCTGTCGGTCGAGAGATCTCTCCAGCACCGCCGGCTTCTACCTCTGTCCCCTTGCACCCCACAGGTACCCATGATCCTTTACCTATGTGTACTCTTGTGACCGTACCTTTGTCCGCCGGCAGTCCTGCCTCTGTGAGTGGACCTGCCTCACGTACTCCTACTGTCACACCGAGACCCGTGCCTCCCACACCCCCATCTCCTCACACGACATCACCAGCATCCTTGCCTCAGCACTCCCTAGCTGGGATTGTGCCGGTTCCTGAGCCTGAGGTACGCCCCTCGAGCCCGGGTTACTCCCGTGAGCCTGGCAGTCGTCTTTGACCATTGGACTCCCGAGCTGAGCGAGTGTCTGGTCCCGCACCCAGGCACTTTGCTCGCAGCATCGTGAGTGGCAATCCCGGCACAAAGGCCCTAGACCTGAGTGTCCGCACTGAGTACATAGAGGTACATCCAGCGTGTCCCTTAGGGCACGACCTCGTCACTCGCAAGTTTCATATCGCTTGTGATGTAGCAGCCAATCTTGTGGTCGTCAGACTTAGCACTGAGGCGTGTGCTCTTGCCACACAGAGCTCTTCCTCTATGGCGCCTGACCTGGGCACACTGAGGGAAGCTCTCTCATCACAGGATGCTGACGCTTGGCGTGCTGCTTGCGAGGATGAGCTTCGCGTAATCCGAAAGCACAAAGTTTACAAGCTAGCCGACCTTCCACCTAGGAGGAAGGCTATGCAGGTCAAGTGGGTCTTTTGCGAGAAAGTGAATCCGGATGGCTCACTGGAACGCCACAAGGCTCGCTTGGTTGTCAAGGGGTACTCTCAGATTGAGGGCATGGACTACATTGACACCTTTGCCCTTGCCAACCGCATGACCTTAGCTCGAGCTCTGTTCGGTGTAGTGGCTCAGCATGACAGGGAACTGCACCAGATGAATGTACACAATGCATTCCTCCATGGCTCTCTAGATGAGGAGATTTACGTGGCTCCGCCACCCGACTTTGAGGACGGTGACAAGGTCTGGCGCTTGCGTAAGTCCTTGTACGGCCTCAATCAGTCTCCTTGGTGCTGGAACCATGGGATCACTGGCACCGTGACTCGTGCGGGATGTGTACAGAGGGAGGCACATCCCCGTCTCTTCATCCGACAAACTCCTGAGCAATTCACCGCCATCCTAGTCTATGTCGATGGCCTACTTATTGTGTCTCCTTCACTGGAGGCCGTGAAGGAGGCCAAGGCTGTCCTCAAGACTGCATACAGGATGAGGGACCTCAGCCCTGCAGCAGTGTTTCTTGGCATGGAGATCTTGCGAGACCACAGACGTCGTACTCAAGTATTGCATCAAGCCCGATACGCTCGTGTTGTGGGGGAGCGCTTTAGCGACCTCTTCGCGTACTGTCCACGGCTTCCACACCATTCATGCCTGACAGGTAGGATGCCCTGAAGGTGGAAGATCCCGCACAGGTGGGGGAGACTAGATGTGAACCTGTACCTCTGTCTCATCGGATCTCTGATGTACCCAAAAACTACCACACGTCCTGACATCACATTTGCCGTCAACCTCCTTGTCTAGTTTTCGTAGGCACCATGCACTAGAGCCTTTCACGCGGCTCTGCAAGTGGTGCGGTATGTGGTTTTCACGCCATACCTCGGACTCTGCTTTCACCAGTAGTGTTCGGTGGTCCTTGACGGCTACACTGACAACGACTGGGCTTGGAGCCCAGATGGATGGAGTCGCACCGGTTATGTGTTCCTGCTCGGTGGGACCACTATGTCCTGGCGCAACGAGAAGTAGGGCTGCATTGCACGTAACTCATCAGAGGCAGAGTATTTTGCTCTGGGTGCAGGGGCTACTGGGGCAGTATGGCTACAGTGCTTGTTCATTGAGCTTGGCCAGTCAGTACCCGCCATTGTGCTTCGTTGCGACAACCAGAGTGCTCTTGCCATTGTAGAGAACTCTGATGTCTTTCATGCTTGCACAAAGCACATTACGGTTGAGCATCACTTTGTGCGTGATCTGGTGGAGCGATGCCTGATCCCCGTCATTTGGGTTGGCACTGACATGTAGCCTGCTGACTTCTTGACGAAGGCACTAGCACGTAGAAAGTTCCTGGTGGCTATTCGTTCTGTTGGACTTTGCCCCTTGCCTAAGAGTGGTTGTGTGGGGTGTGTCCGCGTCCATGTCACATTTGTCGTTGTACTCGTTGTACTTGTCTCAATGTTGCACGTGTATGGACATGCGTACCATCGGGTCATGGTGGACTATTGTGATTTGTGACGTTCCTGTCGACCTGTACAGTTTGCTATGACCACTCGGCCGTGTCCATACTTGTGCAGATCCCTGATGCAGACCCTGGTGGTACCGGGGCATCATCTGGTGGTGGACTACGAGCTTGGAGCTGACCGACGACCGTTCCAGAGCGCCGGACGCTACCCGGGACCTCTTGTAGTTTTTTTGCAGCACGCATGAGTTTATTGGTGGGCTGGCCATGGGCCCGATTTGCATGTTTTTGCATTGTGTATCCACCATTTGATGCTGGATGCATGCATGTGACCAGTCGTAGCGTCCGGCTTTTGATCTTGTACATCTAGGTTCAGACGACGTAGCGTTCTCAGATGTCTGCGCAGAGTTACGGCCAAAACAGTGGTTTTGGGCCGGTTTTAGGTCAGATCTTGAACTGCCGCGTGAGACACCCGTTGTGCACCGCAGCAGGTACTTATGCCACGGACCTGTCATTTGTCATTTCTTTGTGCAAGCGCTATTGAAGCATTGTGACACTTTGCCTTGTGTCTCCTAGCCAGACCCTTGCCGTTTTGTGCACGACATGTAACTGTAGTCACCGTCTAACCAAGCACTAATGCCTAGTCGGCGGCTGTGCCGCTAGGAAGCTTCCGCGCATCTTCTCAGGGTGCTGTTTGAGTCCACTTTGGATTTCAAGTTCAACTCCGAACCCGGGATCGCCAACATCACCACAAGTTTAAAACACATCAGCTCACCCCGCCTCACCCACAGGATTCTTTACTTGTGTTCTTGATGCTAAAATGCGTCTAGGGCATGGAGGCCCATGTTGGGAGAGATGCAGCGACAAGATTTGGCTAAGTCTGGAACGAATGAATTAAGAATCAAGGAGGAAATAAAATGAGCTCTACGATAATTTTATGTATTGGGGACTGGCGGCTAGTCCACCAGGCCCCGTCATCCTTGCCGCACCAAAAGCCACGGACGGGGAATACACATGTCCGAGAACACCAAATCACAAACTAGAGGTCTCCCAAGGCACCTGAACAGTCAACCGTGTGCCCAAGTCTCGACCGACAGGAAAATATCCAATATACCCCAAACACAACCAGATTATACGGTGACACACTAGCATCACGGTCTAGCCAAGCTAGGCTAGTTCACGCCTCTCGAGACGCCGGAACACGTAACCGGACATCCGGGTCTCAGCCACATGCAAGCTATACCTGTCTGACAAAAGGCATCAATCACAGGACTCGATCAATGGTGTTGGGTCTCTCGCGGTACCGGTGCAAACCACCATGTACCCGGGTCTCGACCACAGAGAGAGTGTACAACCTGTCAGAGGCAGTATGCAGTCAATCTCTATGGGGTCTCCCGGAGTACTGGCACAAACCACCAAGTGCCCGGGTCTCGACCACCGAGAAAACTCTATCAGACATGGACGCATGAACTGAGCTGCTAGAATGCATCACACGTATCATAGAGGGAGTAAGGTAGCCACTGGAGAACAATCAGCACAAGCTAGGAGGCTTTCTTTGCACAGGACTACATGACAGCTCAAAGCCCATACACCAACACTCCCCCTGGGCTGTTAGAGCTGTCAACAAGGGCACCAGATTGGAAAACAAGTACACTCCCCCTCAATGGGAGAATCCTGGAACATGAACTCAAACACCCGTGTGCACAGTTAATCATACTCCCCCTGCATGTAGGAGGCCACAAAGTTGTCGCCTGCAGAGAGCAGTAAGTCCCCCCTACTCCAAACGATCCTGGGAGAATAATCAAGTAATGGCTACACGTGGGAGTGGCTGTGGATGTGAAAGCGTCAGCAAGGAGAGGAAGATGAGGCTGAGATAGTTACCATGTGTACAACTCACTCATATACTGTCCAACACTTATCACTCACTAGCTCCGGAGCGGTGTGAGAAAGGCAACTCGGTCTCACCTCACACTCCTGGCGGCTGCCAGAGATCCCAACTAGTAGGGTCTAGGGTCTCACTCTGATCGAACTCAGAGGGTGCAGGGGTGGAGAAGACGCTACCGAATGCTCGACGTTTAGGAGAGGGGGGAGAGGTTGGAGCCCCCACATGTGGTGCCTGCCAGAAGTGCCAACCAGCAGACTCTGGTGCTGTGTGTGAAGAGAGGATGGTAGTGAGCTCTCCTGGAATAGAGGGTGAGCATGAAGCCAGGTCTGTGTGTGGAGAGCTTGTTAATACAAGCGGTGTAGAAGCTGAACTCTCCAACGTCCGCAGGTACCCCTGCGTAGTGACCAACCCTCCCTGGAGACGAGAAGCACAAAGACGCAGATCGACATGGTCCTCCTGAGTGACTGTACGAAGCTCAAACTCTACATCCTCGAGCACCGCCATCACCTCACTGTAGGTGGTGGACAAGGAGTCTACCACTCTATGGAGCACAACCACCTCCATCTCTGCTGTTCGAAGCGGAGTGGCTACAGGTGCCATGTCTCTTGAAGCAATGTGTCTCAAAATGTCCGAGGACTGAGGCAAAGGATCATCAGAAGGATGTAGATGCGGGACAACCTCTGAGGTAGGAGGAGTGCAGGAATTGGAGATGAAGAGGGGTGGACCAGGTATAGAGAAGGAGGATGGGGGTGAGCTGAAGGTTGTCCCGAGGTTGTCCGGGGTGTCGACACTGCTCACTATCTTAGGGTCCCCATCCTGTGAGTCGATGTCCGAGGGTGCTATGGAACTGGACCCAGAATCATCTGGGTTATGTCCACTACAACCCTATCTGAGCATCTCGGCCAGCACATCCTATAGTGTACGCAACCACTCCTCTGCATCCCTCAGCTCACGCTCTCTAGACATCTGAATGTAATCGCTCCTCCCCATGTACCCAGTAAAGATGTCGCCGGGGGCATCCTGTGGTAGAGGGGTGTCGCCAGACAACGTCTCTCGGATGGTAGCGACGTAAGTCTCCTGTGCACTGATCTAGCAGCGAATCTCGTCCTCCTCAGCTCGGAATCTCAGACAGGAATGACTAGGTGCTGCCAAACTGGTGAAGGGCACTGACCCTCCAGTCACTACCATAGGTGGGCAAGACTCCAATGCCCCCCCCCATGATCTCAAACGGCAGAATGGTGTCTTTATCAGCTGCTGCACTATCGCAGACAACTGAGGGAAGAGCCAACACAGCTGATGCACTCGATGTATCTGAGGCTGCCGATGTGGCTACTACCAACGATGTAGCTGATCCTGCCAACGCAGCTCATGCTATCGGTGTAGCCTATGCTACTGATGTAGCAGATGCTGCCGATATAGTAGATGCTGCCAATGGGACGGATGCTGACGGTGAAGCTGGTGGTGCTAATGCAACTGGTGCTGACGATGTAGCTGGTGTTGCTGATGAAGCTGGTGCTACCGCTGTAGCAGATGAAACTGATGCTGGAGGTGCTGTGGATGATGTTGATGTAGTAGATGTAGCTGATGTCCCAACAGGTGATGCTGTAGAGGATGTAGGTGCTATCGCTGAGGGAGAAGATGGAGCTGATGTAGCATGTAGAGCAGATGATAATCCTGAAGGTGACGACATTGCCAATGTAGAGGATCCTAATGAAGACGTCGATCCCAGTGATAAAGTTGGTGCACCTGGTGGAGACGATGTGGTCAGTGCAGCTAATGTGGCTAGTAGGGCAAGTGTGGAAGATGAAGGCGCTGCAGAGGCACCAGGTACAGCTAGTGCCGTCGGTACTGGGGATGTAGTAGATGCACTTGTCACAGGCGCCGCCGTAGTACCTACTGCTACCAAAGGCATCGATGCAGCTGGTGGGATCAATGTAGTGGATGAGACTACCGCTGAGGACGAAGCCGAGAGTCCAGATGACGCTGATGCTGCAAAAGCTACGGATAGTGCAAATGATGTCGCAGCAGATGGGGCAGCTGATACAGGAGGTGCAGCTATCACAGCCAATGCAACTGGTACTGTAAGCAAAGCAGGTGCTGCAAGAGAGGCTAATGCTGATGAAGCTGTAGATGCAGCAGATGACACTGATGCTACGAATGCTGGTGAAGAAGCAGATGGAGTAGGTGGTGCTGCTGACGTAGTTGTCACAACTGATGAAACTGGTACTGTAAGCAAAGCAGGAGCTACAAGAGAGGCTGATGCCGATGAAGCTGTGGATGCAGCAGATGATGTCGATGCTGCGGCTGCTAGTGAAGAAGCAGATGGATAAGGTGGTGCTCTTGGTGCAGTTGTCACAGCCGATGCAACTGGTACTGTAACCAAAGCAGGTGCTGCAGGAGAGACTCATGCTGATGAAGCTATGGATGCAGCAGATGATGCCGATGCTACGGCTGCTGGTGAAGAAGCAGATGGAGCAGGTGGTGCTGCTGGTGCAGCTGTCACAGCTGATGCAACTCGTATTGTAAGCAAAGCAGGTGCTGCAAGAGAGGCTGATGCCGATGAAGCTATGGATGCAGCAGATGATGCCGATGCTGTGGCTGCTGGTGAAGAAGCAGATGTAGCAGGTGGTGCTGCTGGTGTAGAGAGGACTGGTATAGCTGTACCAGCTGATGTAGCTGGTACTGTAGAGGATGCAGAAAGCGTGGATGTAGATTGTGTGGCTGATTCTGCTACTGATGGACCTGCTCTAATAGAGGTAGTACTAGGTGCTCCTGGTCCATCGTCGGTGCTCACTGACGTAGTGGACGTCGAAGTGGACAGATGCACACACCCCCCCTCAACCGGTGCAACGACAGAAGCCGGTAGAGATGTGGACGTGCCAGAGACGAGACAAACATGACGCGATGGGCGACGACGGCGTCGTCAAGGAGGAGGCTAACTGGAAGGGGGCATGACACCAGTAGAGCGTAGGATGGAGAGAATAGCCGCGGACTGAGAAGAAAGGTCGAGTGCAGCTGGGGAAGGTTCCTCAGAAGAAGATGAGGAAGATGAGGATGATGTGGAACAGGAAGAATCAACCTGAAGGGAGAACACGTGGTCCCTCACCTGCTGCATCATCTGTCGCAGACTCTGGAGCTTGGTGTATAGAATACCAGAGCGTGTGGGGAATGGACGAAGGCGGCAGATCCGTCTGCTATGGAGTGTGAGGAAACTCACGAGGCTGGAGCCAAGGTGGATGCCACCCACTGGGGCGCAGGTGACATTGGCGCCAACTGTGGCATCCATCGCCACAGAAGTGGCAGGCAAACCCACGAAAAGCTGGATCATGCCGTGGAAGAAGATGACCAATCCGCTGAGAGTCATGGTGGTGAGGATGGAGGATGTCGTGTCCCGACGGTGTAGAGACCGAACACAGGAGCGGCTGGAGGGCAGCATCAATAAAAAGGTGGTGTTGCTAGCCACACATTGAACCCTGAAGGCGGCGGATGATGCCGATGAGTGTGAAGAACGCCCTGTTGCGGTGGTGACGAGATGGACCACGGAGAAGACTGACCAGAGGGTGGAGGTGGTCCGAGCACCAAGCTGTTAGGCAGATGAGACGCATGGGTGTGTAGAGCGTCGGGCAGAGTAGAAGCAGACCATAAAGGAAGCTGGCCAGGGTACCCAGGAGAGGGTGGTTTCAGATGCCGGGTCAGTGTGCCGGTAGGCTAGTGGCATGGCAGAGCGAAGGGAACGCTCTCTCCTTGCGGTGTAGCAACCGACCACAGGAGTGATGGACCAGCACCACCATGAGGTGGTGGTGTCGGTGGTAGAAGCACTGCGCCCGAAGGCAGCTGGTGATGAGAGGGAGCGTAAGGTATGCTGACTCCCGGTGATGTAGATGCGAGAAACGGGAGCACATGGCCCTGGAAATCACATGGAGGTGACCCCGGCTGTAGCCTCAGTGGGTCGAAGGGTCGCGGAGGAAGATGGTGAGAGTGCATAACACTCTCAATAGGCGATGTATACGTCGCGTGTATGAGGTAGGGGCCAGGAGGTGGCCCCGACCAGGGAAACATCGTGCCAAAAGGGATGATAAGATGTGATGGGGGTAAGAGGTGCTATTACTGTTTCTAATGAATTCAAGGATGCGGGGTGAGAGCCCCGGTGGGGAACTAGGAAATAAAAATGAAAGAACTTGTAGTGCGCGGTAGACATGCTCAAGCTAAGAGAGGGAAAAAGAAAAGCAAAATGGTATGAGAAAAATCCCCCCTCCTAAGTAGAATATATAGGAGAAAAACAAGTAGATTGAAAAATTGTGTTATTCTATAGAAAAGGTTACAGAAATACCCCTGGGTTGATCGAGATCTGAGATTTTCTTGATTGTCCCTGTTTTGTTTCTGGTTGGTGTGGCCAGGTCAAGTCCGGCGAGAGGGACCGATGACAACACGAAACCACCCACGATCGCGTGGGTGACTTTGCACCCACGCAAAAGTCGTAGGTGGGTCTCGCCACGGCGAGGTGCCGACGGTGACATCAGCACGACTGCGCGTGATGGAGAGAGCAAACGAGGGAGAGAGCAAACGAGTGAGAGCGAGAGAGGGAGCGGATTAGCGGAGCGTTGGCGGCTGTGGATGTCGGGATGTCCTTGCTACTGCTGCTGCCGCCAGCAGTAACCGCCAGTAACCGCGCAAGCTGCGCAATGCGTTTGCTGCTGCTCGCTTCTCGTGTTGCAACCTGCTGCTGCTGCGTGCTGCTAACACCGCGGGAAAACACAATACTTCGTGCAAAGCAAGAGCTGATGCGGCCTCGCAATGCTGCAGCTGCTCCTGCTTACTGCCGTCGCTGCTGCTTGCTGCCGCTGTTTCCGTTGCTACTGCTGCGTGCTGCAGCTGTCATGGGGATTGCGCTAACTACGCAATTGACACCTATAGCGCAATGCGAGTACAGCAAAGGCTGCTGCTCTACGCTGCTGCAGCAAGCTGCAGTTGTGGGATGCTGTTACAAGCTGTTTGCACGCAGCTGCCACACTGCTCTTGCTGCTTGCTACCTGTGGCTATTGCTTCTTGACCGCCACCTTGGTTGCAGTCTGCTGTCACGCTGCTTAGCCGGCAGCTAGGCCACTCATAGTCTCCTGGCTGGTTTCCGGCTGGTTGGCTGGTTGCACAGCCGCTGTTGCTGCAATGGGTGTTGCTGCTTGTGTCGCCCATACATCAGCCAGAGTAGCACCCGATAGACTATCAATGCACCATAGATCTAACGGTTACTTTGGAGCCGTCCTTGTTGCTGTCGCTGACATGCTTGCGGCTCTCGCAAGCTTCCGTTGCTGGCGCTACGTGGTGCACCCTAGCTCCGTTCCAAATGTTATCTACTGCTTTGTCGCTCACTCGGCCCCCCCCTGTGCTCTGATACCATGCCAAAATTTGTCTAGGGCATGCAGGCCCATGTTGGAAGAGACATGAGCTCTGGTGGTGAGCGGGAGATATGCAGCGACAAGATTTGGCGAAGTCTGGAACGAATGAATGAAGAATCAAGGAGGAAGTACAATGAATCCTACGATGATTTTATGTATTTGGGACTGGCGGCTAGTCCACCAGGCCCCATCATCCCTGCCGCACCAAAAGGCACGGACGGGGAATACACATGTCCCAGAACACGAAACCACAAACTGGAGGTCTCCCGAGGCACCTGAACAATCAACCGTGTGCCCGGGTCTCGACCGACAGGAAAATATCCAATATACCCCAAACACAACCAGATTATACGGTGACACACTAGCATCACAGTCTAGCCAAGCTAGGCAAGTTCAGGCCTCCTGAAACAATGGAACACGTAACCGGACATCCAGTTCTCAGCCACATGCAAGCTACACCTGTCTGACAAAAGGCCTCAATCACAGGACTTGATTAATGGTGCTGGGTCTCCCACGGTACCGGTACAAACCACCGTGTACCCGGGTCTCGACCACAGAGAGAGTATACAACCTGTCAGAGACAATATGCAGTCAATCCCTATGGGGTCTCCCGGAGCACTGGCACAAACCACCAAGTGCCCGGGTCTCAACCACTGAGAAAACTCTATCAGACATGGACGCATGAACTAAGCTGCTAGAATGTATCACACGTATCACAGAGGGAGTAAGGTAGCCACTGGAGAACAATCAACACAAGCTAGGAGGCTTTCTCTGCAGAGGACTACATGACAGCTCAAAGCACATACACCAACACTCCACCACATGAGAAGATGCAAGGAAGCTTCCTAGAAACACTCTCGTTGACCAGGCTTCAGAGCCTAATTAGACGGTGACGACAGTGACAAGTCGTGCACGCAACGGCAAGAGTTTGGCTAGGGGACACAAGGCAAAGTGTCTGTATGCTTAAATAGCATTTACAGAGAGAGATGACAAATGACAGGTCCATGGCATAAATACCTGCCGTGGCGCACAGCGGGTGTCGCACGCGGCGGTCCAAGAGCCGTCCTAAAACCGGCCCAAAACCACTGTTTTGGCCATAACTCTGCGCACAAATGTTAGAATGCTACGCCGTCTGAACCTAGACGTGCAAAAACATGCAAATGGGGCTCATGGCCAGTCCGCCGTAAAAGACTCCTGAAAGCTGCAGAAAATCTAGCAGGGAGTCCCGGCAGTGTCTGGGGCTCTGGAACGGTAGTCGGCCAGCTCCAAGCTGGTAGTCCGCCGCCAATCGTCGCACTGGTGTCACCAGGGCCTGCCTCAGGGATCTGCACGAGTATGGACATGGCCGAGTGGTCACAGTAGACTGTACAAGAACGACACAAATCACAAAACTCCCCCATGACCCGATGGTACGCATGTCCATACACGTGCAGCACTGGGACAAGTACAATAGTGAGTGTAAAACAGATGGGACATAGACACACATCCCACACTCAACCACCCTCACGCATGGGGCGAAGCCCAGCATAATATATGGCCACCAGGAACTTTCCGTGAGCTATTGCCTTTGTCAAGAAATCAGCACGCTGCATGTCAGTGCCAACCCACATGACGGAGATCACGTGTCGCTCCACTAGGTCACGCACAAAGTGATGCTCAACCGCAATGTGCTTCGTGCGAGCGTGAAAGACACCGGAGTTCTCCGCAATGGTTAGAGCACTCTGGTTGTTGGAACGAAGCACAATGGTGGGTACTGACTGACCAAGCTCAAGAAACAGGCGCTGCAGCCATACTGCCTCAGCAGCCCCTACGTCCAAAGCAACGTACTCTACGTCTGACGAGCTACGTGCGATGCATCCGTGCTTCCTGCTATGCCAAGACAGAGCGGTACCACCGAGCAAGAACACGTAGCCAGTACGGCTGCGTCCATCTGGGCTCTAGGCCCAATCGCTGTTAGTGTAGCCGTCAAGGACCATTAAACACTGCCGACGAAAGCTGAGTCCGAGGTACGGCGTGGAGACGACGTACCACACCACTTGCACAGCCGCGTGAAGGGCTCTAGCATGGGGAGCCTGTGAGAACTGAGCGAGGAGGTTCACAACGAAATCCATGTCAGGAAGTGTGGTAGTGGCCAAGTACATCAGAGATCCGATGAGACGGAGGTACAAGGTCACGTCCACTGTCTCCCCTAGCTGTGTTGGATCATCCACCTTCAGGGCATCCTACCCATCGGGTGTAAGAGGTGGGGAAGCGATGGACACTGCACCAAGGAGATCGCTGAAACGCTCCCCCACGACTCGTGAGTATCGGCTTTGATGCAGCAACAATGTCCGAAGTCTGCAATCTCGCACGATCTCCATACCAAGAAACACCGATGCAAGATCGAGGTCCTTCATCCTGTAGGCAACCTGAAGGATAGCCTTGGCCTCCTTCACGGCCTCCAGGGATGGAGACGTGATCAGAAGGTCATCGACATAAACTGGGATGGCGGTGAACTGCTCGGGTGTCGCTAGGATGAAGAGAGAGGGATCTGCCTCGCTCTGTACATATCCCGCATGAGTCAAAGTGCCGGTGATCTCCCGGTTCCAACACTGCGGAGACTAATTGAGGCCGTACAAGGACTTGCGCAAGCGCCAGACCTTGTCACCGTCCTCAAAGCCTGGTGGCTGGGCCACGTAAACCTCCTCATCGAGAGAGCCATGGAGGAACGCATTATTCACGTCCATCTGGTGCAGTTCCCAGCCATGCTGAGCCACTACACCGAACAGAGCTCGAGCTGAGGTCATGCGGCCGACAGGGGCAAAAGTGTCAGTGTAATCAATGCCCTCAATCTGAGAGTACCCCTTGACGTCCAAGCGGGCCTTGTAGCGTTCCAGTGAGCCATCCGGCTTCACTTTCTTGCAAAAGACCCACTTGACCTAAATAGCCTTCCTCCCAGGCGGAAGGTCGACTAGCTTGTAGACTCTATGCTCTCGGATAGCGCGAAGCTCATCCTCACACGCAGCATGCCATGCGTCAGCATCCTGTGATAAGAGAGCTTCCCTCAAGGTGCCCGGGTCAGGCTCCATAGAGGGAGAGCTCTGTGTCGCAAAGGCACACGCATCGGTTTTAGTCCTGACGACCACAAGATCAGCTGCTGCATCACAAGCGATATGGAACTCGCAAGTGACGAGATCGTGCCTTACGGGGCATGCTAGATGTACCTTTATGAGCTCAGTGTGGACACTCAGGCCTAGGGCCTTTGTGCCGGGGTCACCACTTGCAATGCTGCGAGAGGGGCGCCTGGGTGCGGGGCCCGACGCTCGTTGAGCTCCAAAATCAAGTGGTTGAAGACGGCCACCGGGCTCACGGGAGTAACCTGAGCTCAAGGGAAGCACCTCAGGCTTAGGGACAAGCATGACCACAGCTGGTGGAGGTTGAGGTAAGGCAGCCGGTGATGCCGTGCGAGGAGATGCGTGTGTGGGGGACACAGGGCTGGGTGTGACAGCAGGAGCAGGCAAGACTAGACCTGACATAGAAGCACGAGTGCCAGCAGACGCAGGTACAGAAGTAGGCGAGACTGGACCAGACACAGAAACAGGAGTTCCAGCAGACACAGGTACTAGCACAGAAGTAGGCGTGGGAACAGAAGTAAGGGCACCTGTAGGGTGTGAAACAGGCTGTCCGGGCGAAGTCTCTAGACCAACGGCAATGATCACCGGGTCATCAAGGGCCACAGACCTAGAGGTGAAAGGGGCTAAAATGGAAACATCAGCCTGGTGAGAGGTGCTCGCTGGCGTAGAAGTCTCCTCCATCCACCGAGAACCCTCACAGGTAGGAACATGTGTGGTAGAGAGTGCCGTGATCGAAGCCACGTCAAGGTAGGTGAGAGACTCAAAAAAGAGCGCGTCGCTTGACTCAATGACGCGACGACGAGTAGGGGCCCAGAAACGCCAAGCCTTCGACTGCGGGGAAATGCCTACGAAGGCAAACAAGCGGCCCCAAGGTGAGACCTTGGACCCCTACTGGTCCTCGGTGTACCACACGGAGGCAAGGGATCCCCAGACGTGAGCAAGACGAAGATCAACACGGTGTCCAAACCAGAGCTCATACGGTGTAATATGGTCCAAAAGCGGACCGTGTGGGAGGCGGTTCCAGATCGAAGTCATGTAGGCAAAAGCCTCAAAGACAAAGGACTCAGGGAGACCGCACTTACACCACATAGCACGAACCGCATCCTCCACGGTGCGGTTCTAGCATTCGGAAACAGCGTTCTGCTGAGGAGTAGCAGGAGAGGAGACCTAGTGAAAAATCACATGCTCTGCAAAGAATCCGTCCATCTCGCCAAGTAACTCACCGCCGCGATCCGAGCGGAAAGTAAGTAGCGTGTGATGTGACTGGCGCTCAGCCATCACTAGCCAAAGTCGAACGGCAAGGGCGACGTCGCTATTCTGACGCAGGATGTAGACCCACCACATCCGGGTAAAGTCATCAATCAGAGTCAGAACATACCGACCCCGATCAGAGAGGGACTCGACCGGAAGAGGACTGAGAAGGTCTGAGTGAACTAACTCAAGAGGCCGAAGCGCTCGAGAACGAGAGTTAGAGTAGGTGCATCATTGCATCTTCCCCTGAGCGCAAAAGAGACAGTCGGTCTTGGGTGGCTTTTCGAAAGAAGGCGCGTCAAGACTAAGAGCTGGCTGTGGCCGAATGATCTTCGACACAGTATCAAAGCCCACGTGACACAGACGGCGATGAAGCAACCGCTGGTGTTCTGGAGACAGATGACCAGTGACAAAGACCCGACCGGAGGAGGAAAGAGAGCAAGGAGAGGATGTCTGAGAGACGCGACACAGATCATCTAGGACCGAGGCACAAAGGACAACGCTGCGAGTGTCAGTAGTAGTCACAGTCGCTGAGTCTGCGATATGCTCCACAGAGAGACCCATTAGTGTGTAGGCACGCACAAAAAGCAGGGTGAGCTCAAGATCAGGCACAAACAACATGTCAGAAAGGTACAGGGGGCTAGACGGACCGTCAAAACATACAATCCCAACACCATGGACTGGCAAGGACTGACCAGAGCCTGTACGGACGGAACGGACAGACGTGACAGGACTGAGAACAACAAAGTCAATACGACGTCACGTCATGTGATGAGTGGCACCAGAATCGATGATCCAAGTGCCACTGGAGTCACGACTGGTGGACGTCGTTGTACAACGGGCAATGGAACACTCGGCATCAGAGGGACGCTGAGCCGTCAATGGGGAGGAACGACACAGGGAACAAAGATGAGATTCATGAACCCAATCGGTGCAGTCAGGCCCATCATCATCACATGTTGACTGTGCTCCCCCACACGCGTCATCACGAGCCACAGGAATGGACAGACAGACAGTCTGTGGACCACCCGACGATGACAACACACTCGCACCTCCCTGAAAGTGGAGCGCCAGAGGTGTCAGAGCTCAGCGATGGTGCGGTCGCGCGGGTCTCGATCACTCCTACTCGCCAGTGAGGGAGCGGGAAGAGCTGCAGTCGTGGCCGCCACACGTCTGGAGGATGACGAGGATGACGTGCTTGACGTGGAATGGAGGGCGTGTGCAGCCTGGAGCTTACGAGTAATCCACACCCAGTCGAGCGGCTACTGGCACTCGGTGTAGGGATGGGGGCCTCCATAGTTGTAACAGTGAATAGAACGTCCAGTGCTACCACTGGATGACGACAGCTGCTGTGAGTGTTGCTGACCTGATCCACGCTTCCCCTTCTTCTTCTTCCTTGCTGCTGTGATTGCTGCAACACCCTGTGTCTGAGTGGGTGTGGGCGGGGCCGAAGAGGAGGAGGAAGATGAGGACGTGATGGAGGATGAAGGAGACCGCAGGAGGGAAGATGATGGCAATGCGACGACTGCTGCCGCAAGAGAAGTCTCTTGATGGGCCACGGCTGCCTCGCGGGCTGAACTCACCTCGAGGAAGAGCTGATGCACCCAGAGGAGAAGCTGCAGAGTGGCTGAAAAGGGCTCGAGGACAGCGTCGCTGTACCGTGTGAAGATGTGAGTGTACTCAAGGCGAACTCCAAGCATCATCGTACGGAGTGCCGATAGTTGTGTGCCTCCTGAGGCCCCAAGGCNCGCAGGAGGGAAGATGATGGCAATGCGACGACTGCTGCCGCAAGAGAAGTCTCTTGATGGGCCACGGCTGCCTCGCGGGCTGAACTCACCTCGAGGAAGAGCTGATGCACCCAGAGGAGAAGCTGCAGAGTGGCTGAAAAGGGCTCGAGGACAGCGTCGCTGTACCGTGTGAAGATGTGAGTGTACTCAAGGCGAACTCCAAGCATCATCGTACGGAGTGCCGATAGTTGTGTGCCTCCTGAGGCCCCAAGGCGTGTGTAGATGCGCATGGCGCATCGCCAGTAGTCGGCTACAAGCTCTGCAGGCCCGTGACAGAGAGAGTGGAAGGCACGAATTTGTTCTGCACGAGTGGCGTGCGTCTGTGTGGCCAGCAGGGATAAAGCCAGATCCCAACCTCCGTGTGAATCGGCGCCGGTGCCTGTGCCGGCCTCGCCAAGGAAGGGGCAGAAATTGACGGCGGTCTAGCATGGCATGGCATAGAGGAGTCCGCGTATCGCCTTAGCTATTGTCAGCACCTGTGCTGGGTCTATAGGCTGATACGGGCTGTGGTAGTAGGGCCACACTCCCTCTGAAGTAGCCCAAACCTGAAAGAGGATCTCCCAACAGTCGAAGCCATCCTCACTGATGTACCGTTGAGGTAAGAAGATGCATAGAAGCTTCCTAGCCACACTCCCGTTGACCAGGCATGAGTGCCTAATCAGACGGTGACGACAATCACAAGTCGTGCACGTAACGGCAAGGGTTTTGCTAGGGGACACAAGGCAAAGTGTCTGAATGCTTTATAAGCATTTGCAGAGAGAGATAACAAATGAAAGGTCCATGGCATAAATACCTGCCGCGGCGCACAGCAGGTGTCGCACGCGGCGATCCAAGAGCTGTCCCAAAACCGGCCAAAAACCACTGTTTTGGTCGTAACTCCGCGCACACATGTCAGAATGCTGTGCCGTCTCAACCTAGACGTGCAAAATATTGAGCTGGACGCTACAACTGGTGACACGCACAAGTCCTGCATCAATCTGTGGAAGGACAATGCAAAACATGCAAATCGGCCTCAAGAGCCTGTCCACCGAGAAAACTTTAGCGTATGGAGAAAAAACTGCAGAGTACCCCACCAAGCACCCGGGACGTCATGGCAGCCACCTGGTGGCTGCTGGCAGGTGAATCCACCAACCATCAGTGCTCCGGCGCCAGCCGGGTCCGCATCAGGGATCTGCACGAGCATGGACACGGCCGAGTGGTCACAGTAAGCTTTACGAACGGACGAAAACAGCTCACATCACAACACTCCCCCATGACCCGATGGTACGCATGTCCATACGCGTGCAGAACTGACACATGTGCATAACTAGATGTACAACAGTCCATGCTCACACACCCCACTCTCAGCCACTCTCAGGCAAGGGGCGTAGCCCGACAGAAGGAATGGCCACCATGAACTTTCCACGCGCAAGCGCCTTGGTCAAGAAGTCAGCCCGCTGCATGTCCGTGCAGACCCAGACGACTGAGATCACCTGTCGCTCCACAAGATCACGCACAAAGTGATGCTCAACAGCAATGTGCTTCGTGCGTGCATGAAACACACCACAGTTGTCTGCGATGGCAAGAGCACCCTGGTTGTCACAACGCAGAACAATGCAGGGCACAGACTGATGCAACTCATGAAACAGACGCTGTAGCCACACCGCTTGAGCAGCCCCAGCCCCAAGAGCAACATACTCAGTCTCTGATGAGCTATGTGCGATACAACCCTGCTTGCCACTGCGCCACGATACAGCGGTGCCACCAAGCAGGAATACGTAGCCTGTCCGACTGCGCCCATCAGGAATCCCAGTCGCTGTCTATATAGCCGTCGACTACTACCGAACACTGCCGTCGAAAGCAGAGTCCAAGGTACGGTGTGGATACCACGTACCGCACCACTCACACAGCAGAATGAAGGGCTCTCGCTCGAAGACATTGTGAAAACTGTGCAAGGAGGTTGACGGCAAAGGTAATGTCGGGTCGTGTGGTAGTGGCCAAGTACATCAAGGAGCCGATCAGGCGCAAGTATAGGGTCACGTCCACTGTCTCCCCCAGGTCTGCGGGATCATGCACCTTCAAAGCATCCTGCCTGTCAGGTGTGATGGGGGTGGAGGCTGTAGGAACTGCACCTAAGAGGTCAGCAAACCGCTCCCCCACAACATGGGCGTAACGTGCCTGGTGTAACAAGAGTGTCCGTCGCTGGCGATCACGCAAGATCTCCATCCCAAGAAACACAGGTGCAGGACCAAGGTCCTTCAACCTGTAGGCAGCCCGGAGAACTGCCTTGACCTCCTTCACGGCCTCCATAGAAGGAGACGCAACCAGGAGGTCGTCCACGTAAACCAGGATGGCAATGAAGCTGTCAGTTGTCCATCTAAGAAAGAGGGACGGGTCAGTGTCACTCTGTACATAACCGGCACGTGTCAGTGTACCAGTGTTCTCCAAGTTCCAGCACCTGGGTGACTGTTTCAGGTCGTACAAGGCCTTGCGCAAGCGCCAGACCTTGTCAACGACCTCAAATCCAGGTGGCTGGACCATGTAGATCTCCTCCTCTAAGGTGCCATGGAGGAATGTGTTGTTCACGTCCATCTAGTACAGCTCCCAGTCGTGGTGAGCAACAACCCCGAACAGAGCGCGAGCTGTGGTCATGCGGCCAAACGGTGCAAAGGTGTCAGTGAAATCCACTCCCTCAACCTGCGAGAACCCCTTGGCCGTCAAGCGAGCCTTGTAGCGATCCAGTGTGCCATCAGGCTTCACCTTCTTGCGAAAGACCCACTTGGCTTGTACAGCCCTCCGCCTAGGCGGGAGGTCGACAAGCTCATAGTCACCGTGCTCACGGATGGCTCTCAGCTCATCCTCACAAGCAGCGCGCCATAGGTCTGCATCGCGAGTTGAGAGTGCCTCCTTCAACGTGCCTAGATCAGGCATCGTTGAGGGAGCGCTCCGGGTGGCTAAGACACATGCCTCCAGACTCGGTCTGACCGTAAGAAGGTCAACTGCGGCGTCGCAAGCGACCAAGAACTCTCGAGAGACGAACTTGTGGCCGACATGACATGCTGGGTGAATCTCGGTGTAGTCTGCCTGGACACTCAGGCCAAGGGCCTTCATGCCGGGCTCGCCACTCTGAACACTACGAGTCGGTCGTCTGGGCACAGGGTCAGCAGTCCGCTGAGCTCTAGAGGACAATGGTCGCAGGCGACCGCCAGGCTCGCGGGAGTACCTCGACGGGGCGCTCGCCTCAAGCTACGAGGAAGGCTGCTATGCCACAGTCGTAGGAGGCATGGGTGGATGCACGTGAGTACGTGTGAAGGAGGGGACTGGCACTGGTAAGGGGTCAGGTATACCAGAGGGGACCGGCACTGGCACCAGTACGGGATCGGGTGTGCCAAAAGGGTCTGACACCAACACAGGGTCAGGTGTGCCAGAAGGAACTGACGCTCGTACGGGATCAGGTGTGTCGGAGGGAACTAGAGCCCGCACGGGATCCGGTGTGGAACAAGGAAGTGGCACAGGATTGGGTGTGTCAGACGGTACGGATGAGGCTGCTGGACCCACAGCCACGATGGCCGGATCGTCAGCAACCGGAGACCGGTCAGCAGGTGAGGAAGCCCGGCCGGACCAATCCGCAGGACTAGTCTCCCCCATCCGCCGGGAAGCCACACAAGTAGGAACGTGGTCGGCGGCCAGCGACAGAATGCTGGACAAGTCAAGGTAGGTGAGAGTCTCAAAGAAGAGAGCATCTTGAGACTCGACAATGCGATGGCGAGCATGGTCCCAAAACCGCTAGGCCTTCGACCGGGGGAGATGCTGAGGAAGGCACACATGCGTCCCCGAGGTGAGACCTTAGAACCCTGCTGGTCCTCGGTGTACCAGACACAAGCAAGAGAACCCCAAACGTGAGCGAGACAGAGATCAGTGTGATGGCCGAACCACAGCTCATACGGCGTGACATGGTCTAGAAGCGGACCATGCGGCAAGCAGTTCCAGACCCACGTCATGTAGGAGAAGCCCTCAAAGGCAAAGGACTTCGGTAGACCGCACTCAGACCGCATAGCGCGAACCGCATCCTCCATGGTGCGGTTCCAACGCTCAGACACACCGTTCTGCTGTGGTGTAGCAGGGGCGGAGAGCTGGTGAAAGATACCATGCTCGGCAAAGTAGGCATCCATCTCGCCCAAGAACACGACACCACCATCTGAACGGAATATGTGCAGAGTGTGACAAGACTAAAGCTCAGCCATCAAAAGCCACAGGCGGACTGCCAATGCGGCATCGCTCTTGTGGCACATACTGTAGACCCACCGCATCCGCGTGAAGTCATCAGTCAGGGTGAGAACGTATCGACCCCGATCAGAGAGGGACTCGACTGGGAGAGGGCCGAGAAGGTCCGAGTGAACCAACTCAAGTGGGCACAGTGCCCGGGAGGAGGAGTCAGGGTAAGAGCAGCGATGCATCTTACCCTGGCCGCAAAAAAGACAGTCGATCTTGGGCGGCTTCTCAAAAGAAGCTGCGTCAAGACCGAGGGCTGGCTGAGTACGAATGAGCTTGGACACAGTGTCCGAGCTCACATGGNACTGCCAATGCGGCATCGCTCTTGTGGCGCAGGCTGTAGACCCACCGCATCCGCGTGAAGTCATCAGTCAGGGTGAGAACGTATCGACCCCGATCAGAGAGGGACTCGACTGGGAGAGGGCCGAGAAGGTCCGAGTGAACCAACTCAAGTGGGCACAGTGCCCGGGAGGAGGAGTCAGGGTAAGAGCAGCGATGCATCTTACCCTGGCCGCAAAAAAGACAGTCGATCTTGGGCGGCTTCTCAAAAGAAGCTGCGTCAAGACCGAGGGCTGGCTGAGTACGAATGAGCTTAGACACAGTGTCCGAGCTCACATGGCAGAGGCGACGGTGCAACAAGCGCTGATGTTCCGAGGAGAAAACACCAGTGACAAACACTCAGGCAGAAGGGGGAGGGGAAGGAGAAGCATAGGGAGTGCAATGAGACACACTATACAGGTCATCAACAACAGAGGCACGAAGCACAACGGCACGTGTGTCAAGAGCAGTCACTGTGGCAGAGTCAGCAGAGTGCTCAACAGTGAGGGCCATCCTGGTGCATGCACGAACAGAGAGCAGGCTGAGCTCAAGAGCAAGGACAAAGAGCACATCAGAAATGTACAAGGGGCCAGACGGACCATCGAACCGCACAACCCAACTCCTTGTACAGGCAACGACTGACCAGACCCTGTGCGAACAGACCGCACAGACGCAATGGGACCCAACACAACGAAATCACTACGACGACAGGTCATGTGATGAGTGGCCCCAATTCAATAATCCAGGTGCCACTCGGCTCATGACCGGTCGTCGACACTGAGCAACGTGCCACAGAACACTCTGCCTCTGCTAGGCGCTCAGTAGAGGACTCGGAACAACGACGGACAACACGGATTTGTGACTCGGCAAGCCAGTCGATACTGTCAGGTCCATCCTCATCGCAAGCCACCATAGCTCCACCACAAGCATCATCACGAGCAACAGACGCAATAAGACAAGCTGTGTCGGGACCACTCGGCTTTGACAACACACTCGTACCTCCCTGAGTATGAAGCGCCAGCAGCTGACAAAGCTCTACGATCGTGCGATCCCCAGGGTCCACCTCACTGCTGCCGCCTGATGAAACGGGTGCGTCTACAGCACTCGTGGTCGCGGTGCGCCCAGTCCGTGTGTCGCTCGAGGAAGTCCGCTGTGCGTGCACCGCCTAGAGGCCGCGCATGATCCGAGTCCAATCAAGTGGCTGCTCACACTCTGTGTAGCGGTGAGCGCCTTCACACTGGACAGAACGTCCACTGCCACTACACGCCGGCTGTTGCTGCGGTCCCTTTGCGCGTCGCTTCTTCCCCTTCTTTCCCTGTGCGGCCGCTGCAACGCTATGAGTGTGGCCGCTCGGAGTAGAGGAGGAGGAGAAGGAGGCGGTAAAGGTGGGACTGGTGAGTCGGGACAGAGGCGTAGGAGGCATCGTAGTCACTGCTGCAACCTGTGGACTCTGCTGATGAGCGACGGCAGTCTCATGAGCCGATGTGGCCTGGATGAAGTAGCGATGGGCCCAAGGAATCAGCTGTAGTGACTCTGACAGCTCCGAGAGAGCCACACGATCGAAGACCGTAAAGAGCTTCACGTGGTCCAAATGCGCTCCCATCATGATGGTGTCGAGCGCCCACAACTGCATCCCGCCACCGGTCCCAAGGCGCATGTAAAGGCGCATTGCGCGCCTCCAGTAGTCAGGTGCGAGCTCTGTGGGGCCCTGGCGGAGGGAGTGAAACTCACGTAGTCGGGCCGCCCTCGTGGCATGGGTCTCCGTAGCGAGAAGTGTCAGGGCCAGCTCCCAGCCCTGACGCGGATCTGCTCCAATCCCGGTCCCCGTCTGACCGAGGAAAGGACGGAAGTCGATCACAGTCTCCCGTGGCATGGCGTAGAGGAGATCCCGCATTGCTCTCGCTATTGTCTGGGCCTGGTGAGCGTCGCGGGTCTAGCACTGGCTGTGGTAGTGGTAGTACGGCCAGACACCCTCAGAATCGGCCCACACCTGAAACAGGGTCTCCCAGCAATCGAAGCCCTCGTCACTATCGTAACGGGGTGGAGGTGTCTCAAAGTCTTTCGGTCGCCGCTACGTGGGGAGGGCGACCTCAGGCTCAGGAGATGATAGGCGGGGTATGGGGAGCTCACCAGTGAGGGAAACACCACCAAAGGTGAACGCTGCTGAACGACGTGTCTGATCCTGACGGCGAGAAGGTGGTGGAGTGGGAGGCTGTGATCCCAGACGTAACTCACGGATGCGCTCCTCAAGCACACGAATCTCGTGCTCGCGTGAGTCATCCTCAATCTCCTCCTCGTCCCAGGTGTCCACCTGCGCTGATCGATGCTGAGACCGCCGCACTGTGTAGGGTGTAGACTGCTGAGCGGATGGTGCAGCTCCAGTAGACTCTCCAGGTGGCTTTTGTGAAGCCATCGAACGACCCCGCAGTAACTCCGTGATCTCATGCAACGCGTCGGACTGCCTCTGCTGCTGCTGGCGCATCTCGTCCTGCGACGGACGAAGCTCATCGATCATGCGGGACTGCGACCGCGGGCTCACAATGCCCGAAGAGGAGGAAGAGGGATCAGCGGGTCCTTTGTCCTTGTCACGGACCGGCGCCATCGCGGTGCTCAGTATGGGGCCGAGAGTCGAAAATGCTCTAAACAAGAAACTGACAGCGTTTCTTGAGGATTTGAGACGCTGGAAATTTTAGACTGTCCGGCCAAGAATTTGCCCAAGTATGGTGCTGACGGCCAGAAATTTGGTGAAGTGTTGAAATATAAAAATTTCAGCACTAAAAATTTAAGGTTGTCCAAATCAAGCGAAATTTGGACCACTGAGGCTCCTGAATGTGCTGAACATGGGGGTGAAATTTTCGGTCGCAAGAAGTTGGAAACAGTGGCAAAACGTCACTTTTCCCTGTTCTGCCCGAATTTCAGCAGAAAACAAATCTGCGTTGCACTTCAGTTTTTGCTGGTGGCGACAAAGCGCGAAACTGAGCGTGAATAGTAGCTCTGGAGAGCTTGATAGAAGAGCTTTCCAACGCACCCTCAAACGCTGAAAACGGCGTTCGTTTGAAGCCAGGGCAAGCTCGTGCCGACGGGGAGGTGGTGGCTGACGCGATTTTCGTCTGCGGCTCCTCCACGTCCGTGCGGCTTCTAGGAAGTTGCACAGACAGGGGCAGCGGTGGCGCATGCTGCTATTGTTGCTGCTGCTGCTGCTGCCATCGAGCTTGACGGCAACGGCCTCAAGCCACTTTGGCGGCTACT
>SZWC01000910.1:98464-116929 GCA_023375785.1 Penium margaritaceum
GAATTGGGGCCTTATGGGAGTTCACCTCCCAGCGTCTTACCGACTGGTGGAGCTCCTTGCAGAACAAATGCATTCACCGCGGAGCCGTTGCAGCAGCAACCATCGCACTTCCTTCCTCCTCCACCTCCTCAGCCTCTAGCTCGTCCTCCATCTCCACCTCTGCTACTACCGCCACATATCTTGCTTCCCAGGGGGGGGCGTGGTAGAAGGGGTGGCAAAGGTAAAGGCCGAGGGGGTGGCTCTGGCGGTGGCGGGCAGGGGAAGGGTGGCAGAGGTCGCGATTCTGATAGCGCCGCATCCCCCTCTTCCTCCTCCAGCACTGTCACTTGTTGGAACTGCGGCGCCGCTGGTCATGCGGCGACCAAGTGCCCTGCACCACCAGATGATGTACGCCTGGCCTCCACCATGCGTGCTCACTGGGCACGCTCTTTAGGGTCTGGTGGCGGCTCTGCCCGCTCCTCCACCTCCGCGGGGTCCAGTCATGGCTCTGCACACGCTTCTTTTCCATTGTCTACAGCTGCTGCCTAGAGCACTGCCCTCCCTTCACCTCCTCCATCCGCACCCTGGGGTTGGTCCCCGGGGTTTGGGGGCCCTGTCTACTTCTGGCCTCCCTCTGGCTTCTACTCACCTCCAACATGGGCTTCCTCCACCCCTGGTCCCCAGCTACCCTCCTCTACCGCACTCATCACCGGACCATCTGAGGACACCCGCCAGCTGGACTCTGCGCTCTCTCACGTCGTTCACCAGCGTCACCTCCGTGATGAGGGAGGTGAGAGTGTACGTTCGGTTGAGGAGGGCCTTGCGTGTGCTGTTGACTCATCTCTTCGTGGACCCCCCCCCCGGTCATGTTCAGGGGTGTCCCCCAATTGACGTCCCGTGGATTGAGGAGTGGCACTCATAAAGTCTCCCTCGTTGTCTTGCCGCTTGTGGTCAGCGCCTCTTTCCTCGTTCTGCCATTGCCGCTGTGAGTCGTGACCCTGCGTCTGTCCGTTTGACGGGTGGCTTCTGGATTCTTGATTCAGGAGCCATCCACCACATGACTTCTTGTCGTTCAGCGTTTGTGTCGCTGGGTCCTGTTGGTTCTGTTCGCTTTGTACGCACTAGCTCTGGCCACCTTCTCCCCGTCCAGGGTGTCGGTGGCCCTAGGGGGGAGCTCTTCCTCCCTGACGTTCTCTATGTGCCCGCTCTTGAGCTCAGCCTGCTGTTTGTTACGACACTCGACGACCAGGGCATGGACTTCTCATCCAGTCGGGGTATTGCCTCTATTATGCATCGCACTATTGGTCGTGTCTTACTACGTGGCACTCGCTGTGACCGCTTGTTCCGCGTGCCCTCGTTTGCACCCCATCCCTCCACGACTGCTATTGTTCATGTGGCTCATTCCCTCACTCCTGCACATGCGCAGTTGCTTCATCGTCGTCTCTGTCACATTCACACTGCCGCCATTGACAGTCTGCTTTGGGACATGCCTGCTCATGGACTTGATGCCGACACGTTCTCTGCACCCTGTCCCACTGACTGTCTCGACTGTGCTCAAGGCAAAATGCACCGCTCCCCATTTTCCACGTCTGAGTCTCGCACGTCTCACCCACTTGATCTCGTGCACGCTGACGTCATGGGACCTCTTGCCCATGACGCCCTTGGGGGTGTCGGTCGTTATGTCCTCTGTCTCACAGACGATTTTTCTCGCATGCGCTGGGTTTTTGCCCTTCGGCAAAAGAGTGACGTCTCTACCACACTTGAGTCCTGGCTACCACAAGCTGAGCTAGCTTGTGGTCGCCAGCTCAAAGTCTTCCGCTGTGACCGTGGCGGCGAGTTCATGGGTCCCACCGCTCGATTTCTCACCTCTCGTGGGGTGTGTATGGAGCCCTCCGCACCCTACACACCCAAGCAGAACGGTGTCTCTGAACGCTGGAACCGCACCCTCGCTGATGGTGTTCGTACTCTCCTTAGCGAGTCATCCCTCTCTCCTGTCTTCTCCTTCGAGGCCATGTGCTACATGACCTGGGTGTGGAACCGTGTCCCACACGGTCCCCTTCCTCATCACGTCACTCCCTTTGAGCGCTGGTACGGTCGCCGTGCTGACCTCCATTTGGCTTGTGTCTGGGGCTGTGTGGCTGCTGTCTGGTTGCCAGAGGACTTTTGTGATGGCAAGCTGAGTCTTCGTGCTCGCCTCTGCACGTTTCTTGGTGTCTCTGCCATGTCTAAGGCGTGGCGCTTCTGGGACCCCGACCATTCCCGCGTCATCGAGTCGCGTGATGCCCTCTTCTTTGAGGATGTCTTTCCCCGTGACCTGTCCCATGTCCCTCCTCCGTCTTCTCTCTCCTCGCTTCGTCAGCTTGGGGGGGTGGGGTCTGTTCCAGCCTCCGATCTCCGTGCGTCCACTTCTCCCTCTCACACAGCGCCCCCTGTTGTCACTCCCACAGACAGTGACGAGGACTCAGTCTCTTCTGAGTCGGGGGCCTCAGTGCCCTCCCCGGAGTCCGGGTCGCCCCTGCCCTTAGCCGGCAGCCCTGTGTCTTCGCCGTCTACCGCCAGTCCTGAGTCCTTACACTCGGTGCCCACTCCCGCACAGTCCACTACCCACTCTACTCCCACCTCATCTCCTGGCGCTGTAGTTTCTCCGGTGCTTGACACCACCGCAGGCGACCCGCCTCAGGCTCGCCTCCCCTGTCCAGAGCCTTATACTCATGGGGGGAGACTTCGTGCTCTTCCTCCCTCTCAGTCCTCTCAGCCCTCCTCTTCTAGGGCGCCTACTGAGTCTCTTCTGGCAGGCTCGTCCACTGCCTCTCAACGAGTCACCCGCTCCAGAGCCTCATCCTCCACAGCTGGTCCCTCAATGCGCCCCACCGGCCTTGATGCACTGGGCCTGTCTGTGAGCGTTGTACACCCAAACTCTGCAGTTGGCTATGCTCTTGTAGCCCACGAGTTCCACAGTGCTCTTGAGTCTTCTGTCGCCGGTTATGTCGTTGCATGCTTTGCGGCCACTGGCCTCCCCACTCTCCCTCCTGAGCCCACCACTGTCCGGCAGGCTCGTGAGGCGGCAGACGCTGCCCTCTGGGAGAAGGCCATGCACGAGGAGCTCACAACCCTCCAAGACCATGGGGTCTTTGAGCTAGTGGATCTGCCTGCAGGTCGCAAGGCAGTCTCCGCCCGGTGGGTCCTTCGGCGTAAGCTGAAGCCCGATGGAACAGTCGACCGGTACAAGGCACGTCTCACAGCAAAGGGGTTCTCCCAGATCCGCGGCGTTGACTTTGATGAGACCTTCGCACTGGTCGGGAGATATACCACTGCTCGAGCACTTTTGAGTCTCGTCGCCCAGCACGACTGGGATGTCAACAACGCCTTCTTGCACGGGAAGCTAGATGAAGAGATCTACATGATACAGCCCCCGGGCTTCACCGATGGCACGAGCAAGGTCTTGCCACTGCGTAAAGCCCTCTATGGGCTCAAGCAGTCGCCGCGGTGTTGGAACATGGAGATCTCCTCGACTCTCGAGCGGGGAGGTTACCGTCGCAGCACGGCTGATCCAGCGCTCTTCTTGAGCGCCCCCTCAGAGCCGTTTGTGGCGGTGTTGGTCTACGTTGATGACCTGCTCATCACCTCACCCAGCCCGGCAGCTGTCCAGTCAGTGAAAGACCTACTGCAGTCTGCATACAAGATGAAGGATCTAGGTCCTGCACGGGTGTTTTTGGGGATGGAGCTTGAGCGTGATCGTCAGCGTCGTACCCTGCATGTGCACCAGGCTGCGTACATATGCACACTGGGGAGCGTTTTGCCCCTTTGCTCGCAGCCATCCCCACTGCGTCCACACCGATGACTCCAGCAGGTCAGCGTCTGCTGAAGTCACTGGACTCAACGCAGCTGGGGGAGCCTGTCGACGTCACCGATTACCTCAGTGTTGTCGGCTCCCTCAAGTATCTCGCCACCACCACTAGAGCGGACGTGGCCTTCGCGGTCAATTTCCTTGCCCAGTTCTCCCAGCAACCTCGACAGAAGCATCTCGAGGCCGCACTACACGTCGTCTGCTACGCGTTGTCCACTGCATGCATAGGACTCTGCTACCGTGATCAGCCCTCAGTAGTCGTTGACGGCTACACAGACAGCGACTGGGCACATGACACAGATGCTCGCAGCCGCACTAGTTACATCTTTCTTGTTGGAAGGACTCCTGTCTCCTGGAAGAGTAGAAAACAGGGTTGTGTTGCCAGAAGCTCTAGTGAAGCAAAGTATGTGGCACTGGGTGCAGGTACGTGTGCGAGTGTTTGGCTGTCCCGCTTGTTGTAGCTGTTGCGTATTCCCATTCATTGCATCACCCTGCACTGTGACAACCAGAGAGCGAAGGCAATTGCTGAGAACGATGGCATGCATCACTCTCGCACTAAGCACATCAACATTGAGCATCACTTTGTATGCGAGCGCATTGCCGCTGGGGAAGTTCAGGTTGTCTGGGTCGACACTCGTCAACAGCGTGCAGACTTTCTCACCCAAGCGCTCAGCAGTGGAATGTTCAAGGCAGCTGTGCATGCTGCTGGCTTGCTGCGCTCTCGTGATGCCGCTGGTTGATGTGAATTCTGTGCTGTTCTCCTCGTTCTATGTTCTGTGTGTGTGTGGCCTTTTCGTCTGTGGGTCATGGGGGAGTGTTCGTTATTGTCACAAACACACGCAAGTGCCCTCTTGTCTCCATTCATGCACACACCTCACCACTGCAGGTGATTGAACTGGACTAAGGCTCCCTGGTGCAAGATTGTGGTGCAACATGAAGTGCACAGTGGAGGTGCCTCCATCAAGCTACCAAGTGGTGGCTTCAGCACCAGCCTTGTCACAAGCCTTAGTTTAGTAATAACTTCACCTGCCAAAATGGGGGATACAACTTGTAGGATTGCATGCCTGTTAGTTGGTTGAATACTTGCATGTTCTTAGAGTGGTGAACCGGGTTGCTGATCCCTCGGGACCACACGCCCGGTTTTTGCCGGCGTGTGAGAAACCGCNCACACACCTCACCACTGCAGGTGATTGAACTGGACTAAGGCTCCCTGGTGCAAGATTGTGGTGCAGCATGAAGTGCACAGTGGAGGTGCCTCCATCAAGCTACCAAGTGGTGGCTTCAGCACCAGCCTTGTCACAAGCCTTAGTTTAGTAATAACTTCACCTGCCAAAATGGGGGATACAACTTGTAGGATTGCATGCCTGTTAGTTGGTTGAATACTTGCATGTTCTTAGAGTGGTGAACCGGGTTGCTGATCCCTCGGGACCACACACCCGGTTTTTGCCGGCGTGTGAGAAACCGCCTGGAGCTCGCTCGTTCCAGGGTCGGGTTCGATCCCTGGGTGGTGGTCGGGCCCCACAACGATTGCCCCGCGTGGGTAGCCCGGTCAACTGGCTCTCACCACCTCGCTCACTCGTTACTCATTAACTCGTGTCTGAACTACTAACTTTCCCCGATCCATGGCGTGTTTCGTCGCTTGCCACTCGTTTGCTAGCATAGTACTCGTGGCTAACTACAAGAGCTGTCCTAAAACCGGCCCAAAACCACTGTTTTGGTCATAACTCTGCGCACACATGTCAGAATGCTGGTTACCATTGACCCGGCTATCATTGCTGTTGGGCCTGTGGTCTCTTTGCCTGCCTCGCCTGCGCCTGCCGCGACTGCATCGCCCGCGCCTGCCGCCACTGTCTCGCCTGGGCCTGCTTCGCCAGCGCCTACCGCGACTGACTCGCCCGCACCTGCTGCGACTGCCTCGTCTCCTGGCTTGCCTGCCCCTGCGGTGCCTGCCTCGCTTGCGGGAGCTGCACCTGCCTTGCCTGCGCCTACAGCGCCTGCTTCACCCACACCCGCCGCGACCGCCTCGCCCGCACCTGCCGCGACTGTCTCGCCCGCGCCTGCTTCGCCAGCGCCTGCCGTGACTGACTCGCCCGCGCCTGCAGCGTCTCCAGATGCAGCGCCTGCCCTCCCTGTGCCTGAGCCATCGGTCAGCTAAGACTCTAGCTACTCCCGTGGGCCTGGTGGACGTCTCCGCCCACTGGCCCCACGTGCACCTCCGACTGTGGTAGCGCCACCGAGACGATGCACGCGCAGCGTGCACAGTGGTGACCCTGGCACGAAGGCTCTCGGCCTGAGTGTCCAAGGCACCTACACGGAGGTGCACCTAGCCTGTCCCATAGGGCACCAGCTGATCGCTGATGAGCACGAGGCTGCACAGGCAGCTACCGCTGACCTGGTTGTGGTCCGTCCGACCCGCGAGGCGTGTGTCCTGGCCACCCGGAGCTCTCCTTTGGCGGTCCCCGATCCAGACACGTTAAAGGAGGCGCTCTCAGGAGATGATGCTGAGCAGTGGCGAGCCGCCTATGAGGACGAGCTTAGGGCCATCGGTGAGCACAGAGTCTTTGAGCTGGTCGACCGTCCTGAGGGACGGAAGGTCGTGCAGGCCAAGTGGGTCTTTCGCAAGAAGGTGAAGCCTGACGGCTCACTGGACCTCTATAAGGCCCGCTTGACTGCCAAGGGGTTCTCTCAGGTTGAGGGGGTGGACTTCACTGACACCTTTGCCCCTGTTGGTCGCATGACCACAGCTCGCGTGCTGCTTGGTGTGGTCGCCCATCATGATTGGGAACTACACCAGATGGATGTGAACAATGCGTTCCTCCATGGCACCTTGGAGGAGAAAATCTACATGGTCCAGCCACCTGGGTTTGAGGTTGAAGGCAACAACGTCTGGCGCTTACGCAAGGCCTTGTATGGTCTGAAGCAGTCGCCCCGGTGCTGGAACCAAGAGATCACTCGCACCCTCACGCAGGCTGGGTACGTCTAGAGCGACGCCGATCTGTCACTTTTCATCCGACGGACAGCTGAGCACCTGACTGCCATTCTGGTGTACGTGGACGATCTCTTGATTGCGTCCCCTTCACTGGAGGCCGTGAAGGAGGCCAAGGCGGTCCTGCAGGCCGCCTACAGGATGAAGGACCTCGGTCCAGCGGCTGTTTTCCTTGGGATGGAGATTGTGCGTGACCATCGTCGACGGACACTCCTCCTCCATCAGGCATGATACGCACAGGTGGTGGGGGAGCGGTTTGCTGACCTTCTTGCAGCTGTCCCCACCGCCTCGTCACCCATCACTCCCGATGGGTAGGACGCTCTGAAGATGACAGACCCAGCCGATCTGGGCGAGGCTGTGGACGTGACCCTGTACTTGCGCATCATTGGCTCACTGATGTACTTGGCCACGACCACGCGTCCCGACATTGCGTTCGCTGTCAACCTACTCGCACAGTTCAGTCAGTCCCCTCGGGCTCGCGCTCTGCACGCAGCTTTGTGAGTCGTCCGGTACGTGGTCTCCACACCGTATCACGGTCTCTGCTTTTGGAAACAGTGCTCGGTTGTGGTAGATGGCTACACCGACAGCGACTGGACGTGGAGTCCCGATGGACGCAGCCGCACGGGTTACGTGTTCCTGCTTGGTGGCACCGCTGTGTCTTGGCGCAGCGGCAAGCAGGGGTGCATTGCTTGCAGCTCCTCTGAGGCTGAGTATGTTGCTCTGGGTGCTGGCGCCGCTGAGGCAGTGTGGCTGTAGCGGCTGTTTCAGTGTTTGGGCCAGTCGGTGCCTACCATCATCCTCCGCTGCGACAACCAGAGTGCTGTCGCGATCGCTGAGAACTCTGGTGTGTTCCATGCACGCACGAAGCACATCGCTGTCGAGTACCATTTTGTGCACGATCTGGTGGAGCGGCAGTTGATCTCCATCGTCTGGGTGGGCACAGACTTGCAGCGCGCTGACTTTCTGACTAAGGCACTGGCTCGTGGAAAGTTTCTCGGGGCTGTTTGGTCCGTTGGTTTGCGGCCCCTGTCTGAAAGTGGGTGACTGTCATGGTCTCTGTTGAGCACTCTGTGTTGCACTGACACACATTCTACACGTGTATGGACATGCGTAGCATCGGGTCATGGGGGAGTGTTGTGATGCTGTAAGACATACACAGTTGTACAGTTGGTTGTGACCACTCGGCCGTGTCCATGCTCGTGCAGATCCCTGAGGCGGATCCAGCTGGAGACGGACCCCCCTAAGGTGGTGCTCCACCCGCTAGAGGCAGCCTGGTAGCCTTCCTGGTGTACCGGAGGGGTGCCACGACCTACGGACTGCGTTTGGAGACATTCAGGATTCTCTCGGTGGACAGCCCTGCCTGGCTGATTTGCATGTTTGTTTTCTTACAATCTCTGGCTGCTGCCGGACATAGGTGTGTGACCAGTCGTTGTGTCCGTCTTTTTGTCTTGCATCCGTAGGATCAGACGGCGCTCCGTTTGGACGCCTGTGCGCAGAGTTATGGCCAAAACAGTGGTTTTGGGCCGGTTCAGGACAGACAGGTGCCGCCGCGTGCGCCACCCGCTGTGAGCCGCGGCGGCTATTTATGCTGTGGACCTGTCATTTGTCAACTCTCTCTGCACATTCACTGCAATGCAGCTTCTGAGACTTGTCTTGTCTCTCCTAGTCTGATCCTTGCTGTTCTCGCACCCGCTTGCATGCTAGTGCGTTAAGCTGACTGGTCTGNCGACCTACGGACTGCGTTTGGAGACATTCAGGATTTTCTCGGTGGACAGCCCTGCCAGGCTGATTTGCATGTTTGTTTTCTTACACTCTCCGGCTGCTGCCGGACATAGGCGTGTGACCAGTCGTTGTGTCCGTCTTTTTGTCTTGCATCCGTAGGATCAGACGGCGCTCCGTTTGGACGCCTGTGCGCAGAGTTATGGCCAAAACAGTGGTTTTGGGCCGGTTCAGGACAGACAGGTGCCGCCGCGTGCGCCACCCGCTGTGAGCCGCGGCGGCTATTTATGCTGTGGACCTGTCATTTGTCAACCCTCTCTGCACATTCACTGCAATGCAGCTTCTGAGACTTGTCTTGTCTCTATTAGTCTGATCCTTGCTGTTCTCGCACCCGCTTGCATGCTAGTGCGTTTTGTTGACTGGTCTGTGCCGCCACGTCAGCAGCAGCATTGCTAGGAAGCTGTGGTGAATCTTCTCATGGTATCAGAGCAGCGAGCCAGAAGTTGCACAGCTGTGCTGCAGAGACGCAGCATTTGCAGCAGCAGTGAGCGACAGCAGCAGCAGCCCTGAGTGGCAGCAGCAGCACAGCCCACCGCAACAGCAACGGGTCCTGTGAAGGGGGCCACCACCACGCAGTAGTGGACACGGCCACGACAGCCGCATCAGTCAACACAGCCGCAGCTTCTCCACCCACGGCCGCAGCAGACATGGCCGTGACATCAGCCGCGGAAGTAGCAGCGTCGGCGGCAAAAGGGAGCAGCTGCGGCAGCAGCAGCCGCGGCAGTGGCAGCTGCCACAGCAGCAGCAACCGCGGCCTTGGCGGTAGCCGCAACAGCCAACAGCGGCAGCAGCAGCCGCGGCAGAGGCCAACAGCCGCGGCAGCAGCCAGCAGCGGCTGCGGCAGCAACAGCAGCAGCAGTGGCTGTTGCAGCAACAGCGCAGCAGCGCAGTAGCAGCCGCTGCACAGCAGCAACTGCTGCGCAGCAGCAGCGACAGCACGGCAGCGCAGCAGCGGAGTAGCCCAGCAGCGCAGCAGTAGCAGCGCAGCGCACCAGCGACAGTGCAGCAACAGCGCAGCGCTGCCGCGGCTGTGCGACAGCACAGCAGCGCAACAACGCAGCAGCAGCGGTAGCGCAGCGGCGTAGCAGCGGCAGCGCAGCGGCACAGCAGCAGCAGCGGCAGCGTAGCAAAAACATCGCAGCGCAGCAGCAGCGTAGTGCTGCTGCGGCTGCGCAGCAGCAGCGGCAGCAGCGCAGCGCAGCAGCGGCAGCGCTTTAGCAGTGTAGCAGCGCAGCGCAGCAGCAGAGCAGCAGCAGCACAGCGCAGCAGCATCAGTAGTGGCAGCAACGACGCCCGTAGCCCACTGCTGACGTCAGTAGACCCCTGCTGACGTCAACGGTGAGCACGCTAACGTCATCACACACTTGGTGAAATCTTTTGACAAAAAGTCAATTTTTGCCAGCGTTTCAATTCCTCGAGAAACGCTGACGGTTCTGTGTTCGGACGACTTTTGCACCGCCTCAGCATGGACTCAAGCAGCTCCAAGGGCAAGGAGCCGGAAGACATCGTCACGAGCGGGGTTCGCAGCCCACGCTCAAAGGCAATTGACTTCCTATTGGTGGAGCAGTCATCGCTCCGCCAGTGCCAGGATGAGCAGTGGGCGATTCTACGGCAGATCCGCGATGCCTTGGTCTCTCTGTCTGGGACACCGGGACATCAGCCCGGGAGAGAGGCAATCCCATCGGGCCAGGAGTCTGCTGGTCCCGCTGCTGCTCCCACGCACAGACGGGAGTCCATTGTCGAGGAGTGGGATCAGGCTCCCCCTCCCACTGGGGAGGATGCGCTTCGCCGGCTGATGGAGCAGATGAGTAGCCTGCGCATTGAGACGCCGGCGCTAAGCCCGAGGGGACAGCAGCGGCAGCAGCATCCGGACTGGCAGCAACAGCAGCAAGGCAACCCACGTCATGCCTCAGGTGCTGCTGGGGGAGCAACGTTGATGCCTCTCATGCCTTTCCCACGTCTGCTCCTAGCACCACCTGAGGTCCAGCTCCCCACGGAGCGACGACCTAAGGACTTCGAGACTTCCCCGCCTCGCTACGACAGCAAAGTGGGGTTCGACTGTTGGGAGGTGCTGTTTCAGGTATGGGCGGACTCGGAGGGGGTCTGGCCCTACTACCACAGCCAGTACCAGACGGCTGATCCGCTCGAGTCCCTTACAGCAGCGCGTGCCATGCATGGACTGCTGTACGCGGTTCCACAGGAGACAGTGGTCGACTTCCGCCCTTTCCTGGGCGCGCTTGGGTCTGGAGCAGGCGCAGACCCGCGCCACGACTGGGAGCTGGCGCTGACCCTATTTGCAGCTGAGACTCACGCGACCCGGTCCGCGCGCCTTCGCGAGTTTCACTCCCTTCATCAGGGACCCTCGGAGTCGGCAGCTGATTATTGGCGTCGGGCCATGCGCATGTACACTTGCCTGGGCACCGGAGGCGGCTCTCAGCTCTGGGCGCTAGACACCATCATGCTGGGAGTGCGCCCTGAGCTCACAGACACCTTCTCCCGCCTCGACCAGGATGTCCTCGCATCCATGTCAGACACCCTGCAGCTACTNGCTTGGGTCTGGAGCAGGCGCAGACCCGCGCCACGACTGGGAGCTGGCGCTGACCCTATTTGCAGCTGAGACTCACGCGACCCGGTCCGCGCGCCTTCGCGAGTTTCACTCCCTTCATCAGGGACCCTCGGAGTCGGCAGCTGATTATTGGCGTCGGGCCATGCGCATGTACACTTGCCTGGGCACCGGAGGCGGCTCTCAGCTCTGGGCGCTAGACACCATCATGCTGGGAGTGCGCCCTGAGCTCACAGGCACCTTCTCCCGCCTCGACCAGGATGTCCTCGCATCCATGTCAGACACCCTACAGCTACTGCCCTGGGCGCAGCGGTACTTCATCCAGGTCGTGACAGATGACGAGGCAGCCCGCGCGCATCGGCAGGGCGCCATGGTCGCAGCAGCAGTAGGAGCGACATCCTCTATGCCTTCCACACCGCCGTCCGCCTTCACCCCCACCAGCTCCACCTCTTCCTCTCCCGCCTCCTCCCCTTTTGCTCCGACAGCCACTGCAGCAGTTGTGAAGGGGAAGAAGGGGAAAAGGAAGAAGGGACCGCAGCAGCCTTCTGGTGGCACCGGACGGCCTGTCCGCTGCCACAACTGCGGTGGACCTCATCGCTACACTGAGTGTCAGCAGGAGCTAGACTCGCCGAGGATCACCCGCGGTCTTCAGGCAGCCCACGAGGAGCGGATCCGCACTGGAGCAGCAGCCCGTGCCACGGCGACCTCAGGTGCAGCACCGGCGACAGGCCCGCCACCATCCGGGGGGAGCACCACCCTGGACCCGAGGGACCAGACCATCGCAGAGCTACGTCGACTGCTGGCACTTCGCTCTCAGGGAGGTGCGAGTGTGCTGTCACAGCCAAGTGGTCCACAAACTGACTTTTCATCTGTGTTTGTTGCACGTGGTCATGCTTGTGGGGGGGCTGCGTCGCCTGGTGAGGGTGAGTCTGACAGCACAGAGTGGTTGGATGAGTCGCATCGTCGTGCATTGTCCCGCTATCCTGCCACACCTGCTGAGCGTCCAGCAGAGGCAGCATGCTCCGTTGCTCATTGCACCGTGACCACCAAAGGTCATGAGGCGAGTGGTCACTGGATCATTGACTCAGGGGCCACTCACCACATGACCTGCGACCGTACCGCCTTTGTCGTGCTTGGTCCGGTTGGGTCAGTTCGGTCAGTGCGGACAGGTTCTGCACAGTCACTACCTGTTCAGGGGACAGGGGTCGTACGGTTTGATGGTCCGTCTGGTCCCGTGGACCTTTCTGACGTGCTTTTTGTGCCTGATCTCGAGCTCAGCCTGCTCTCTGCCCGTGCCTGCACGAGGATGGGTCTCTCTGTTCACCACTCCTCTGATGATGCCACGATCACAGCACTTGGCACTTCCACGGTTGTGTTGCGTGCCACTATTGTGGATGACCTGTATCGCATAGCGCGCTGCTCTGTCCTTGCCTCTTCCCCTTGCTCGTCTGCTCGCGTCTTTGTCACGGGGTGTTGTCTCCTGACCACCAGCGCCTGTTACACCGGCGCCTGTGTCATGTGGGCACGGACACTGTGTCCAAGCTCATCCGTACACAGCCCGCCCTCGGTCTTGACGCGGCTTCCTTCAAGAAGCCGCCTAAGACCGACTGTCTGTTCTGCGCTCAGGGTAAAATGCATCGCTGCACTTACCCAACCTCCGTCACTCGCGTGCAGCGTCTTCTGGAGCTTGTCCAATCGAACCTCCTCGGACCTCTCCCTGTCGAGTCTGTCGCTGACCGTGGTCGCTATGTCCTTACCCTCACGGATGACTTCACCCGCATGCGGTGGGTCTACTGCCTTCGCCACAAGAGCGATGCCGCTCTTGCCGTGCGCTTGTGGCTCGTGATGGCTGAGCGTCAGTCTTGTCACTCCCTTCACACCTTCCGCTCTGACCGCGACGGTGAGTATCTCGGTGAGCTGACCACTCACTTCGCCGAGCTTGGTATCTGTCACCAGCTCTCGGCGCCTGCTACGCCACAGCAGAACGGTGTATCTGAGCGCTGGAACCGCAGCATGGAGGATGCAGTTCGCACTATGCGCGCTGAGTGTGGTCTCCCGGAGTCCTTCGCTTTCGAGGGCTTCGCCTACATGACGTGGGTCTGGAACCGCCTCCCGCATGGTCCCTTGCCGGACCACGTTACGCCGTATGAGCTGTGGTTCGGTCACCGTGCGGATCTCAGGCTTGCTTGCGTCTGGGGTTCCTTGGCTTGCGTTTGGTACACCGAGGACCAACAGGGGTCTGAGGTCTCTCCGCGCGGCCGGATGTGTCCCTTCCTCAGTGTCTTCCCACGCTCCAAAGCGTGGCGTTTCTGGGATGCAAGACGACACCGCATTGTTGAATCGCGCGACGTGCTGTTCTTTGAGGCACTGTCGTACCGCGACCTGTCTGCCATTCTCACCCAGGCAGCGTCTCACGTTCCCACCTGTGAGGCCTTTCGTCGGCTGGGGGAGTCTGCCCCACAGGGTGAGTCCGTCCGGGGTGCCTCCGGGATGGGACCGTCACTGGTTACCATTGACCTGGCTATCATTGCTGTCAGGCCTGTGGTCTCTTCGCCTGCCTCGCCTGCGCCTGCCGCGACTGCATCGCCCGTCCCTGCCGCGACTGTCTCGCCCGCGCCTGCTTCGCCAGCGCCTGCCGCGACTGACTCGCCCGCACCTGCTGCGACTACCTCATCTCCTGGCTCGCCTGCCCCCGCGGTGCCTGCCTTGCCTGCGGGAGCTGCACCTGCCTCGCCTGCGCCTACAGCGCCTTCCTCACCAACACCCGCCGCGACCGCCTCGCCCGCACCTGCCGCGACTGTCTCGCCCGCGCCTGCTTTGCCAGCGCCTGCCGCGACTGACTCGCCCGCGCCTGCAGCGTCTCCAGACGCAACGCCTGCCCTCCCTGTGCCTGAGCCATCGGTCAGCTCAGACTCTAGCTACTCCCGTGGGCCAGGTGGACGTCTCCGCCCACTGGCCCCACGTGCACCTCCGACTATGGTAGCGCCACCCAGACGACGCACGCGCAGCGTGCACAGTGGTGACCCTGGCACGAAGGCTCTCGGCCTGAGTGTCCAGGGCACCTACACGGAGGTGCACCCAGCCTGTCCCATAGGGCACCAGCTGATCGCTGACGAGCACGAGGCTGCACAGGCAGCTGCCGCTGACCTGGTTGTGGTCCGTCCGACCCGCGAGGCGTGTGTCCTGGCCACCCGGAGCTCTCCTTTGGCGGTCCCCGATCCAGACACGTTAAAGGAGGCGCTCTCAGGAGATGATGCTGAGCAGTGGCGAGCCGCCTGTGAGGACGAGCTCAGGGCCATCCGGGAGCACGGAGTCTTTGAGCTGGTCGACCGTCCTGAGGGACGNCCACCCAGACGACGCACGCGCAGCGTGCACAGTGGTGACCCTGGCACGAAGGCTCTCGGCCTGAGTGTCCAGGGCACCTACACGGAGGTGCACCCAGCCTGTCCCATAGGGCACCAGCTGATCGCTGACGAGCACGAGGCTGCACAGGCAGCTGCCGCTGACCTGGTTGTGGTCCGTCCGACCCGCGAGGCGTGTGTCCTGGCCACCCGGAGCTCTCCTTTGGCGGTCCCCAATCCAGACACGTTAAAGGAGGCGCTCTCAGGAGATGATGCTGAGCAGTGGCGAGCCGCCTGTGAGGACAAGCTCAGGGCCATCCGGGAGCACGGAGTCTTTGAGCTGGTCGACCGTCGTGAGGGACGGAAGGTCGTGCAGGCCAAGTGGGTCTTTCGCAAGAAGGTGAAGCCTGACGGCTCACTAGACCTCTATAAGGCCCGCTTGACTGCCAAGGGGTTCTCTCAGGTTGAGGGGGTGGACTTCACTGACACCTTTGCCCCTGTTGGTCGCATGACCACAGCTCGCATGTTGCTTGGTGTGGTCGCCCATCATGATTGGGAACTACACCAGATGGATGTGAACAATGCGTTCCTCCATGGCACCTTGGAGGAGGAAATCTACATGGTCCAGCCACCTGGGTTTGAGGTCGAAGGCAACAAGGTCTGGCGCTTGCGCAAGGCCTTGTATGGTCTGAAGCAGTCGCCCCAGTGCTGGAACCAAGAGATCACTCGCACCCTCACGCAGGCTGGGTACGTCCAGAGCGACGCCGATCCGTCACTTTTCATCCGACGGACAGCCGAGCACCTCACTGCCATTCTGGTATACGTGGACGATCTCCTGATTGCGTCCCCTTCATTGGAGGCCGTGAAGGAGGCCAAGGCGGTCCTGCAGGCCGCCTACAGGATGAAGGACCTCGGTCCAGCGGCTGTTTTCCTCTGGATGGAGATTGTGCGTGACTGTCGTGGACGGACACTCCTCCTCCATCAGGCACGATATGCACAGGTGGTGGGGGAGCGATTTGCTGACCTCCTTGCTGATGTCCCCACCGCCTCATCACCCATCACTCCGGATGGGCAGGACGCTCTGAAGGTGACAGACCCAGCCGATCTGGGCGAGGCTGTGGACGTGACCCTGTACTTGCGCATCATTGGCTCACTGATGTACTTGGCCACGACCACGCGTCCCGACATTGCGTTCGCTGTCAACCTATTCGCACAGTTCAGTCAGTCCCCTCGGGCTCGCGCTCTGCACGCAGCTTTGCGAGTCGTCCGGTACGTGGTCTCCACACCGTATCACGGTCTCTGCTTTTGGAAACAGTGCTCAGTTGTGGTAGATGGCTACACCGACAGCGACTGGACGTGGAGTCCCGATGGACGCAGCCGCACGGGTTACGTGTTCCCGCTTGGTGGCACCGCTGTGTCTTGGCGCAGCGGCAAGCACGGGTGCATTGCTTGCAGCTCCTCTGAGGCTGAGTATGTTGCTCTGGGCGCTGGCACCGCTGAGGCAGTGTGGCTGTAGCGGCTGTTTCAGTGTTTGGGCCAGTCGGTGCCTACCATCATCCTCCGCTGCGCCAACCAGAGTGCTGTCGCGATCGCTGAGAACTCTGGTGTGTTCCATGCACGCACGAAGCACATCGCTGTAGAGTACCATTTCATGCGCGATCTGGTGGAGCGGCAGTTGATCTCCATCGTCTGGGTGGGCACAGACTTGCAGCGCGCTGACTTTCTGACTAAGGCACTGGCTCGTGGAAAGTTTCTCGGGGCTGTTCGGTCCGTCGGTTTGCGACCCCTGTCTGAAAGTGGGTGCCTGTCATGGTCTCTGTTGAGCACTCTGTGTTGCACTGACACACATTCTACACGTGTATGGACATGCGTAGCATCGGGTCATGGGGGAGTGTTGTGATGCTGTCAGACATACACAGTTGTACAGTTGGTTGTGACCACTCGGCCGTGTCCATGCTCGTGCAGATCCCTGAGGCGGATCCAGCTGGAGACAGACCCCCCTGAGGTGGTGCTCCACCCGCTAGAGGCAGCCTGGTAGCCTACCTGGTGTACTGGAGGGGTGCCACGACCTACGGACTGCGTTTGGAGACATTCAGGATTTTCTTGGTGGACAGCCCTGCCAGGCTGATTTGCATGTTTGTTTTCTTACACTCTCTGGCTGCTGCCGGACATAGGCGTGTGACCAGTCGTTGTGTCTGTCTTTTTGTCTTGCATCCGTAGGATCAGACGGCGCTCCGTTTGGACGCCTGTGCGCAGAGTTATGGCCAAAACAGTGGTTTTGGGCCGGTTCAGGACAGACAGGTGCCGCCGCGTGCGCCACCCGCTGTGAGCGGCCTAATTCCGCTATACCCACCATTTGGGCCTCCGAATTTTGTCCTGGCCACTTCTCGCACATTAATGACACGCTACTCACTTTCCACAGACGATGCGTGCTGTACCCACTGTTTTCGCATTTCTTGAGAAACATGCATGCCATACCCACTAGTGGGAAGAAATTCACGGTACACCGGTTTCGTCCTCCACACGAGTTTAGGCACGGTGGACATCCAAAGTATTTGTTTTTAACAGTAGCTATCGGAAGTATTATATAAATTTTGTGGACGTCATACGCATGTTTCTGCAAAAGTGGCCCTCACATGCTTTATATGCGAAAACTGGGTGCGACGTTATTTACTTGCGAAGTCAGTGGGTATACGGGACTTGTACCCCGCTGTGAGCCGCGTCGGCTATTTATGCTGTGGACCTGTCATTTGTCAACCCTCTCTGCACATTCACTGCAATGCAGCTTCTGAGACTTGTCTTGTCTCTCCTAGTCTAATCCTTGTTGTTCTCGCACCCGCTTGCATGCTAGTGCGTTAAGTTGACTGGTCTGTGCCGCCACGTCAGCAGCAGCATTGCTAGGAAGCTGTGGTAAATCTTCTCACCCTGGGTGGCGGTCGAGCCCCACGACGATTGCCTCGCGTGGGTGGCCCGGTCAACTGGCTCTCACCACCTCGCTCACTCGTTACTCGTTAACTCGTGTCTCAACTACTAACTTTCCCCGATCCATGGCGTGTTTCGTCGCTTGCCACTCGCTTGCTAGCATAGTACTCGTGGCTAACTACAAGAGCTGTCCTAAAACCGGCCCAAAACCACTGTTTTGGCCATAACTCTGCGCACACATGTCAGAATGCTAGGCCGTATGAACCTAGACGTGCAGGATTTCAAGACGGACGCTACAACTGGTCACATGCATGAATCTATAATCAGACGGTGGACACGCAATGCAAAAACATGCAAATCGGGCTCATGGCCAATCCGCCGAAAAGACTCCTGCAAGCTGCATAAAATCTAGCAGGGAGTCCCGGTAGTGTCCGGGGCTCTGGAACGGTAGTCGGCCAGCTCCAAGCTAGTAGTCCGCCGCCAGTCGTCGCACCGGTGTCACCATGGCCCGCCTCAGGGATCTACATGAGTATGGACACAACCGAGTGGTTAGAGTAGACTGTACAAGAACGTCACAAATCACAACACCACATTGTAGTGCACAACACAACAGACTCATTGTTACAAGACATGGTTTAAGAGGCCAGGCCGCATCCTTGTCCAGCTACCCATCTCCTCACCTAGTCTTCTTCTTTGCTCCAAACATGTGGCAAAATGTCCAAGGTAGAAAAATTCCTCATCATTTGTTTCCCTTGCATGTTGCAAAACATCTATGCTCCAAGATGTCCAAGGTTAAAAACCTTATCGCCAGGCTGCACAGCTCCTCGTCTAGTCTCGCTCAATCCCTTCTGGGTTCTTCTTCGCTCCCCGCTCGACAGGGCACAACAGTGGGGAAGTTTTTGTGCAATTTGGTTCATAAACTTCTTAGCAGGAGGAGGCACAGCCTGAGAGCACACGGCTTACAGATGGAAACCACGAGGAAAAGGTTGTTCACCTGTCCTCACAGGTGAGCAACCTATGAGGAGGAGGAGGAGGAGGAGGAAGAGGA
>SZWC01000910.1:159426-172758 GCA_023375785.1 Penium margaritaceum
CACACTCACACACACACACACACACACACACACACAAACACACACACGCACACACACATTCACACGAGTTATGGTTAATCACCTAAGATTCACACACCTTACAATCAATGTATCAAAAAGGTGTATTTATGCATATAAGCATTTTTAACAAAACATCCACATGAATGCATGTCAATAAATCCTACATGTACATTCCTTGTACAAAATGAGAACTGCAATGGGCTCTATGTGATACTTAGTAGTTTACGTGAATACTCTATGTTCATTAGTTTGTTTGCTTTCTAATACACATGTTGATACATAGGTTCACGGGTGAGAAAACTGGTCATGTATGCGCGCGCGCGCGCGCACACACACACACACACACACACACACACACACACACACACACACACACACACACACACACCTGCCATCATCTGGTTGGTTTCATGGGCGATTCTTACGTAGATTTCATGTGTGAAGTGTTTAAGAAGGTCAAACGCACTGCAATGGGTACCCTTGTAGCTCCTTCTTTAGCAATTTTGTTCATGAGCAATCTAGATCTTGAACTTCAGCAAAGGACAGACACCCGGGCTCTATTCCATCGTAAGTACATTCATGATGGTTTTATACTATGGACAGGTTACCACTCGAGCCTCAATTGCTACCTCTCTTCCTTCAACAATCTTGACCCCAACATCAAAATCACCTTGGAGATCTCTCACTCACTGCAGTGGTCCTTAACCTAAAGCACTAGAAACGGGATGTGTTCAGGTCTCACGAGATTCTGGACTTCAACACGTACCAAAAGCTTAAGAATACTTACCTGTACCTACGTTACAATAGTTACCACCCTCAGAGCTGCATGAGAGTCTTCGTCACTATAGAACTACAAAGGTACCTCCTCCGTACCTCCTCCGCCATAGCATTTCTCCCGGCTCTGTGCCCGAGGCTACCCGTACAACTTCTTGCTACCTCTCTTCTCACAAGTCTCACATGCGCACTGGCAAGCCAAAGTCACAACCGCCAAACCGTGACTATGTGCAAGGCCAAAAGCACCCGGATGCAGACCCCTTGTGTTGGAAGCCACTCCGATCCCACGAACACAGGGCTAACACTTGGGGTTTCTTCTAAAGCTCTTTGCAAAGCATTCACAAAAAATGAACCTGCCATGTTCAGTCCAGAGTGATCTTGGCGTGAAAACCACCACGTAAATTCTGCTCTTTTTTTCTAAGATCCAGGCTCAATCCCTGGCGTGTGATAAAAAAGGTGGAGCAACACCACCATATTCATCTCACTGCTTCCATTGCCTTGAGATTGCACAATGCACGCAATGAGCTGGCCCACATGGAACCATCACTGGGACCTAGATTTCATGCCGAAGTTCTGTCCACTCCCACCTACCTCCGATGTGTTGCTACATGAGTAGTCCTTTGTACTCAGTTTCGACAGAGCACTGAAGAAGGCCACCCAGCTGAAACCGGTATGCTCAACCAGTTTGTTTTCTTGGATCTCTTTGCCTCAAATCACTCCAAATCTCTCACACCTCGCTAACTTCTGTCCATTTCTGTCGAGATTCTTGCTGCTCTGAGATGCTGACCACTGTCATGACTGGCCGGCAATTTGGTGACCTGATGACAGCGATAAACTGGCCGTTTTTTCTTTGTCAAAATCCATTTCTTTTTGTTTTGATCCCTATCCTAAGAAATTCAATATTATTGCCATGCCGAGGTGTGGAACAAAAGTCACTTTGAAGAATTGGGACATTTGGATGAATTGTTTGTATCAGGAAGTGTACTTTGATGATAAGTGTCAATAATGTTGATTTCTTATACACAATCAAGAGAAAAACAATGAGGCATATCATGGGTCTTGGGTGCTCGAGTCAAGCGACACGTGTGGCATCGCGTTGTGAGTTGTCTCTTCGAGAAATTCCGCCAAGAATTCGGGGGTTTCAAGAACATTGAGTCACTCTTTTGTCAAAGTCTAGTGCCATGAAGAAGTCGATAAAAAAGTATCAAAGCATCGCTACAGTTTGTGAAACTTCTATTGACCCTTCTAGAAAGATGTCAAAAGTGTTAGAAGTCTTCAGAGACAAAATGCCGGAGGCTGGGGTAGGTGGCCAAAAAAACGTTTAGGAAGAATGGGCATGGACTAGTAACCAAAAACCTTCAGAGACTAGTTTCAAGATGTGGGTATCATGCGCAATGAGCAGCCAATGTTTGCATGGTACTTACCATGACCACATCATTACACCGTGTGAGGTTAACTTTGACAAAGAATAGGAAGAGTCAGAAATAATCACAAGGGAAAATCAAAGTTCAAACGTTACAGGAATGGGCTAGAAAGGATTGGTGCAGCATGACTATCATGTGCAATAACCGGCCAAATTACGCATAGGCAACAGACCACGGCCGTAGCATTTCACAAGATGTAGTAAATGTTGAAATTCTACATCACGATCAGAAGTGCTCAGAGGGGGAGATAAAGTTTTAGGCGTACAAGGCATGTGCTAGGCATGTGTTCAATGATAAATGGCATGTTATGCCTTTTGTATGCAATGACCAGCCAAAGCAAGCAAACGTGACTGGCCACGACCACAACATGGCATTATGTGTGGTTAACTTTGACGACTCATAATACGAGTCAAAAAATATCAGAGAGGGTAATCAAAATGCAGGAATGCTAGGAATGGGATAGCAAGTAGAAGAACTTCAAATACCAGTGGTATGATGTGGATTTCGTGCACAATGACTTGCCAAAGTTGGCATGTACCATTGACCATGACCACAACATTTCATTGAATGTGGTGAAATTTGAGAAATCATAGCACGAGCCAGAAACGGTCAGAGGGAGCAAGAAAAGTGCAAGTATACTAGGAATGGGTAAGCAAGTACAATACCTTTCAAGTACTTATAGCACGGTGTGACTAGAACGCGCAATGACTGGCCAAAGTGGGCATATGTCACTGACCATGACCAACGCATTACACCATGTCCGGTAAACGTTGGCAGGATATAGCAAGAATCGGAAATGGTCAGAGGGGACAGCCAAATTTTAGAAGTACAAGGCATGTACAAGTCATACAAACCTTGAAAGTGTTAGTGGCATGGTGTAGCTATAATGCTCAATGACTAGCCGACGTTGCCATATGTCACTTACCATGACACAATGTGTGTTGAACATTGATAGATCGTAGCACCATTCAGAAACATTCAGAGGGGTATCAAATCATAGACGTACTATGCATGGGCTAGCAAGTATGAAAACCTTCAAGCACTAGTGGTACAACGTGGCTATCATGCACAATTTCCAGCCAAATTAGGCATATGTCACTGACCATGACCACAACGTTTTACCACGTGTCGTCAATGTTGAAAAAATAGAGAACAAGGCAGAAAGACTCAGATGGGACAATCAAAGTCTAGGCATACAAGGCGTGTGCTAGTAAGTACCAAAACTATAGACAAAAAAAAGTGGCATTGTGTCGCTGTCGTGCGCACTGACTGGCCAAAGTGATGTGTGCCCATGTGTCACTGACCATGACCACAACATTACACCATGTGTGGTCAACTTTGGCAACACATTGGACGATTCAGAACCAACCAGAGGGAGAAATCAATGTGCAGGCATACTAGGCATAGGACAGCAAGTACAAAACCCTGAAAATACTAGGGACGTGGTGTGGCTATCATGCGCAATGTTTTCCTGAAGTTGGCATATTTCAGTAACCATGACCAGAAAATTACACAATGTGGCCAACTTCAACAGATCACTACACGGGTCAGAAACAGCCAGAGGGAGAAATCAAAGTTCAGGAATTCTAGGAATGGGATGGCAAGCAAAAAAAATTCTCATAAACTATTGGCACAGCGTGGCTTTTGTCAAAAGTGAACGGCAAAAGTAGGCAGATGTCACAGATGATGACCACAACGTTACAACATGTGTTGTAAAACTTGACTAGGCAAAGCATGAGTCAGAAAAGTTCATCATGGATAATCTAAGTGCACACACAATGGAAATTGAATAGAAAGTATAAAAACCTTCAAGAGCTAGTTGCATGGTGGCTGACATTTTCAATGACTGGCTAGAGTGGACACATGTCACTGACCATGGCCACAACACGACACCACATTTGGTCAACTTTGAAAAAGCATCGCAAGAGTAAGAAATGGTTAGAGGGTGAAATAAAATAGTAGAAACACTAGGCATGGCAACAATAGTAAGTAGAAGAACCTTTTGAAAACCAGTGGCATCGCGTAGCTATCATGAGAAATGACTAGTCACAGTAGGTAGATGTCACTGACCATGACCACAACACTTTACCAGGTGTGGTCAACGTTGACAAGTCATAGCACAAGTCAGAATTGGTCAAAGGGCACAATCAGAATTTGGACATATTAACAATGTGATAGAAGTCATCATAACCTTCAACAATACGTAGCACAGTGTGGCTATCGTGCGCAGTGACTGGTCAAAGTGGGTATATGTCACAGACTATGACCGAAACATTACACCATGAGTGGTCAAGTATTCCAACACATAGGACGAGTAAAAAATGATTCGAGGAGGCAATCAGAGTTCAGTCATAACAGAAATGGGATGAATAATATATTACCCTTCAAATGATACGGCTATGGCGTGGCTACTGTGCCCAATGACCGGCCAAAGCTGGCATATACCATCGAGCATGACCACAACATAACACCATATGTGATTGAATTTGAAAAATCATGGCACAAGTCAAAAAATTTCAGAGGGGGCCATCATATTGCAGGAATACTAGGAATGTGGCTAGTATTTTAAAAGAAATTTCATAACTAGTGGAACGGCGTGGCTGTTGACCAAAATGACCGGCCAAAGTAGGCAGATTTCACTGACCATGACCACAACAATACACCATGTGTGTTCAACTTTGAAAAACTATAGCACGAGCCAGAAACAGTTAGAGGGATAAATTGAAGTCCAGGCATAATATGCATGGGTTAGAAAGTATAATACCGTTCACATAATTGTGGCATTGTACAGCTACTTTGCGCAAAGTGCAGGCATGCTATGCATGTATTAGAAATTACAGTACCTTTCAAAAACCAGTCGCAAGGTGAGACTGTCGCGCGTAATGAATAGCCAAAGTTGGCATTTTTCACTAACCATGGCCACATAACTATGCCATGTGTGGACAAATCTGATTAGTCATTGCACGATTCTGAAAAGGTCATAGAGGGTAGTCAAATTGTGAGAATACCAGACATTGAATATCATGTATACACCCTTCAATAACTAATGACACAGCTTTGCTATCGTGTGCAATGATTGGCCAAAGTTGGCATATGTCACTGACCATGAAAACAACATTGTACCATGTGTGGTCAACGTTGACAAAGCATAGCACGAGTAAACATTTGTCAGAGGGGTAAAAAAAATTATAGGCACAGTCGGAATGGGCTAGCAATCAAATGAACCTTCAAGAACTATTGCAATAGTGTGGCTATCATGTGAAATGAATGGCCAAAGTGGGCATACGTCACTTACCATGACAATTACATCGCACCATGTGTGGGCTATATTGACAAATCATAGAACGGGTCAGAAAGCATAAGAGGTAGAAATCAGGGTATAGGAGTTCGAGGAATGGACTTGCAAACATCAAAACTCTAAAAAACTGCTGGCATGTTGTGGCTTTTGTGCACAATTACCGGCCAAAGTTGGCATATGTCACTTACCATGACCATGGCATGACACAATGTGTGGTCAAATATCATTACACATAGCACGAGTCAGAAATGGATGGAGGGGGAAATCACAGTGCGTGAATAATCCTCCTAGAAGTTAATCTACACAAACCTTCAACAAGGAGTGGCGCGGTATGGCTATTGTCCGCAATGACCAGTGAAAGGTGGCATATTTCACGGCGCTTACACCATGTGTGGTCAAATTTGACACATTATATCATGAGAAAGAAATGGTCGGATGAGGCAATAGAAGTTTAGGAATCCTAGGAATGGACCAGGACCTAGAAAACCTTCAAAGTTTTAGTGGCACGGTGTAAAGATCATAGGCAAGGACCAGCCATCATTGGCACATTTCACCATTACACCATGTATGGTCACCTTTGAGAAATCACAGTGCGAGCCAGAAACAGTCAGAGGGGGAAAACTAGGTGTAGATAAACTAGGTATAGGCTAGAAATCATGAAACCTTAAGAAACGAGTGGCACAGTATCGCTATCATGCGCAATGACTAGCCAACGCTGGCATATGTTACTTACCCTGGTCACAACATGACACCATGTGTGATCAACTTTAACGAATCATAGCATGAGTCAGAAATGGTATTCGGGGATAGTAAAAGAGCAGTAATACTATGCATGGTGTAGCAAGCATGAAAAAATTCAATAAATAGTAGCACGGCTTATGTATTGTGTGTAATATCCAGCCGAAGTTAGCATATGTCACTTACCGCGACCACAACATGTATGGTGAACTTTGACAAACCATAGCACGAGGCAGAGAAAACTAGAGGGGACAATCAATATCTCGGCATTATAGGAATGTGCTAGAAAGTAACAAAACATTTCATGATAAGTGGCACATGTGGCTATCGTGTGCAATGACCAGACAAGATGGGTGTACGTCACTGGCCATGGCCACAACATCACACAAGGTGTGGTCAGCTCAGAAAACTCAAAGATAAGTGGCACAATGTGGCTATCGTAGGCCAAGTGGGAGACGGTCAGAGGGGGAAATCAAATAGCAGGAAATCAAATAGCAGGAAGTTAAATAGCAGGAAATTAAATAGCAGGAAATAAAACTGCAGGAAAAAAAACAGCAGGAAATCAAATAGCAGGAAATAAAACAGCAGGAGATTAAACAGCAGGAAATCAAATAGCAGGAAGTTAAGTACCAGGAAATAAAATAGCAGGAAATCAAATAGCAGGAAATTGAATGGCAGGAATACGAGGCATGGGATAGAACGTATGATACCCTTAAAATACTAGTGGCACGGTGGAGATATTGCATGCAATGGACAGCTAACAGAGACATAATCAACTGAGAATGACCATAATGATACACCATGTGTGGTCAACTTTGAATGATCAAAGCGCGAGTCAGGACTGGTCAAAGGGGGAAATAAAAAAAAGGCATAATTCTCATGGATTAGCAACCATCAAGACCTTCAAGAGTGCTATTGACACGTATCACTGTTGTGCACAATGACCAGCAAAATTTGGTATACATTACTTACTATGACCACAACATTATACCATTGTGGTCAATGTTGACAAGACATAGCAGGAATCAGACATGGTCAGTGGGGAAAATCAATGTGTAGACGTACTAGGTATGCTGTAGCAAGTATAAAAACATTGGAAATAGTGGCAAAGTGTGGCTATGATGAACAATTACCACCAACCTTGACATAACTCACTTGCAATGACCACACCATGACACCATGTGTGGTCATCTTTGATGAATCATAACACGAGGCCAAAATGGTCTGAGGAGGCAATAAAAGTGTAAGCATACTAGACATTGACTATAGAATAAAAAAAATCAAAATCAGTGACCCGGTGCAGTTATTTTGTGCAACTATTGGCCATATTGGATACGTGTCACCAACCATGAGCATAACAATACGCCATTTTCGGTCAATATTGACAACTCATAGCATGAGTCAGAAAATTTCCGAAGGGAAAAATCAAGTGTAGACATACTGGGAATGGGTTAGCAAGTATAGTTAATGTAAAAAAACAGTGGCACGGTGTGCCTATTGTGCACAAATGCAGGCAAAAGATGGCATATTTCACTAACCATGACCAAACATGACACCATGTGTAGTCAAATTTGACAAATCATAGCATTATTCAGAGATGATTGGAGGGGACAATCAAAGTCTAGGCATACTAGGCATGTGCTAGCAAGTAACAAAACCTTCAATGACAAGTGGCACGACTTTGACAAATCATGCGCAATGGCCTGCCAAAGTTCGTGTATGTCACTGAATATCACTAGAAAATCACACCATGTGTGGTAAAATCTGACATAGGAGGAGTGAGAAACAATTAGAGGGGGAAATCAAATTTCAGCCATATAGGAATGGGAGAAAAAGTACACTACCATGTCGTTGAGCAACAGCACAAAACTACACCATGGGTGGTCAACTTTTACTCATCAAATCACGATTAAGAAATGGTCAGAGGGGGAAATCAAAGTACACGCTTATCATGCATGGTCTTTTTTTTTCTAAAACGCTTTGCAAAGCGTTTTGAAAAAATAAAAAATGATTATCACGCATGGTCTAGAAACATTTTTCTCGCAATGACCTGCCAAGCTTGGTACATGTCCCTTACCTTTACAGCATTGCACCTTGTCTGGTCAACGTTGGCAAATCAGAGCACGATTCAGAAGTGACAAGGGGGGGGCGATAAAATAGACGTACAAGGCATGGGCTAGAGTTTATATACATAAAAAAACTAGTGGCGCGGTGTGGCTATCATGCACAATGACCAGCCAACGTCAGCATATGTCACTGACCATGACCACACCATTACACCATGTGTGGTATACTTTGAGGAATCATACCACGAGTCAGAGATGGTCTAAGGGGGAAATAGAAGTTTAAGCATACCAGATATTCAACATGAATTAAAATTTAAGACATGCTAGGCATGTTCTAGCAAGTATAAAAACCTTCAACATTTTGTGGCAGGGTGTGGCTATCATGTCCAATGACCGGCCAAAGTGAGCATATGTAACTGACCATGAGCACAACATTGCACCATGTGTGGTCAGCTTTAACAACACATAGGATGAGAAAAAAGAAACAATCAGAGAGGGCAATCAAAGTGCATGCATACTAGGATAAGGCCAACATGTGTACAAACCTTGAAATAATATTTCAAGGTGTAGTTGTCGTGTGCACAACGACCGGCCAAAGTGGGTATGTTTTACTAACCACGATCACAGCATCATACAATGTGTGGTCAACCTTTTCATATCAACGCACGAGTGAAAAATGGTCAGAGGGGGAAACAACAGTGCAGGAGAACTGTAAATGGGATAAATTGTACATTTACCATCAATAACTAGTGGCATCATGTGGCTGTAGTGCAAAATGACCGGCCGAAGTAGGCAGATGTCACTGACCATGATCACAATACTACACGATGTGTGGTCTTTAACTTCGACAAGTTAAAGCACAAGTTAGAAATGGTCAGAGGAAAGAAAAGAAAAAGCTTATGCATGCATGGGAATGTACAAGAAAGCATCAAACTCTTAAATTTTAGTGGCATGGTGTGGTTACTATGTGATATGACCAGCCAACGTGGAAGTGTCGCTGACCATGACCACAACATCACACCATGTGTAGTAAAATGTACAAATCATAGGATGGGTCAGAAATGGTCTGAGGGGGCAACCATACTACATGCGTACTGCACATAGGCTAGCAAGAACAACTGAACTCAATAGATAGTGGCGCCGTGTGGCTATCGTGCAAAATGAACGGCCAAATTTGGCATTTGTTCCTAACCATGAACACAATGTTACACCATGTTTGGTTCACTCTGACGAATCATAGCACGAGTCAGACATGGGCACAGGGGGCAATCATAGTGCATGAATACTAGGCATGGGCTTACAATTCTAAAGACCGTAAACAACTAGTAGCATGGCATGGCTGTTGTGCATAATGACAGGCCAAAGGTGGTACTTTTCACCAACCATGGAAAATACATTACACTGTGTGGCGTCGAATTCAACAAATTGTAGCACAATTATGAAGTAGTGGGCATTATAATTTAAAGAATGCAGGAAATTTACTGGAAATGGTTCAGAACATTAGTAACTAGTGGCACGGTGTGGCTATCCTGTGCAATGACCTGCTAAATTCTGCATATGTCACTTGCCGTGGCCACACCATTACACCATGTGTAGTCAACTTCGACAAATCATAGCACAATTCTGAAATGATGACAGGGGCATTCAAATTTTGGGAATACTATTCATGGAACAGCAACCATAAGAAACCTTCAAGTACCAGTGACACGCCCGTCAAGTGCAATGACAGCCAACGTTGGCACATGGCACTCACCATGACCACAGTACTTCACCATGTGTGGTCAGCTCTGAAGAATCAAAGCACGAGTCAGAAACGGTCAGAGGGGACAATCAAATTGCGCACGTACTAGGCACGTACATGCCTAGTACGTGCGCAATTTCATTGTCCCCTCTGACCATTTCTGACTCGTGATTTGATTTTCCCCTCTGCTTGAAATGGGCTTTCAAGCACAAAAAGCCTTCAGACACTAGTGGCTCAATGTGGACGCCATGCAAAATCTCCGGCCAAGGTAGGCACACGTCACTAACCATGACCACAATGATTCACTAGGTCTTTTCAACGTTGAAAGATCATAGCGCATGTAAAAAAACGGTCAGAGAGGACAACAAAACTACAGGAATACTAAGAATGTGCGTGAAAGAATCAAAGCCGACAACAATAAGTGGCACGGTGTGGCTAACGCGTGCAATGACCGGCCAAAGTGGGCGCCTATCGCTTCACAGGACAACAACACTCCACCGTCTGTTTTCAACTTTGAATCACCGTAAGTCAGAAATGGGTGCGATCAGAGGGCACAATCAAAGTGCGTGCATACTGTACATGAGCGAGCAAGTACATAAAGTCCTTACAACCTTGTGGCACAGCGTGGCTATTGTGCGCAATGACCGACCAAAGTTGCCATGTATCATTTATCATGACCACAGAATAAGTCAAGAATCATGACAAATGCGGAGATGATTGGAGGCAGCTTGAAATATCTTAGTTCACCCAAATTGAGCTATAAATTATAACTATAGATTATCAGTGCGGCTGAAAGTTACTGTGAAGGGGAAAAAAATGTGCTGAGGTGCACTTACATTCTTTGACCACATGCGCCAAAACTCCCTGGAGCTTGACGATGGAGGAACCATTTAAGTTAGATTCTTTTTTTTTTTTTTGGGCAGGTTTGAAGACCCATTCTCTGCCTTACCCTTATTCTTCTAGAGCCTTTGCCAGATTTTGTGCTCATTTCTGCTCCTGCCTCGTCTAAGTCAAATGGAAAAGAAAACTGATAGCCTAAATCCACCTAGGACAAAATCTGCAGGGTAGATGGAAAGATTTAGCATCCGCTTGTTCCTGGGGACCGGATATCGGGCCCAAACTAAACCATAGACATCTCATCTGAGAAAAAAGCCTCATTCAGTACTTAGTGTGATTTCACATAATGATGGTACACAAGATCTGTTCGTGAATCTTTCTCTACTTGTTAAACTCTCTCTTGTGAATTTCGGCGGTCATGCCGGCCGCAGCCACTGTCGGAATAAGCTGCAGTGGAGATAGCAGCAGCTTTAGTCTGAATGGAGACAGCAAGCAGCAGAGACTAAAGCAACCACTATAAACTCTCGCGAGGTCTCTCTAATTCAACCTCTACTTTGCTTTCTTCGACTTCTCAAACACCTTGCGGATGTCTGCGCTCATGCCCGCCGCAGCCAGCCTCGAGATGATCCGCAGTGGTGAAAGCAGCAGAGACTCAAGCAGCCAGCGAAGCACCGAGGCGGAAGGAAAGACGCCACGTGCCAATGCAGCCTGAATGAACACCGCGGGGGAGGAGGACGTCGTGACGAGGAACTCTCCGGTCTTCACGGCAGCCAGCGTTTTTGCGGCGATGGCGTTTGGGTCTTCCGCCTTCTCGCGGCTGTAGAGGCACGCCACGCGCATCATGTCATTGAGATGCTTCCCGGAAGCTTCCGCTGGTAGAAAAACAATTGGCAGAATGGATATGGATGTTGGAGGTTGAAACCTTTAAATGGCCTCTAATTGTTTTCCCATCCTGTAATCTTTCTTCAAGCACTTTCTATCAGGAAGAGAAAAGGCAAGTAAAACATGTTCAATCTAAACAACTCTCAGATGGACATCATTCCCCTCACACAGACTCATTGTTGATGAGCAGAACCATCATGGAGATATGGCACCATCATGGAGATATGGCACCATCATGGTGATATGGCACCATCATGGAGATATGGCACTACAGAAAAGTAGGTGAATGCTGGAAGTACGCTGACATGATTGTATGAGCAACATGATGGGGAAGAAAAAATCCCGGGAATTTGAGTCCTCCTTTTTCTCCTAGCAAATAGGGGAGAAAAGGACATCGTGTCTCATGCCCAACTGACGTGGCAACAGCTATGGCCTCGAATTCCATCCAAGCATTTTATCTAAACTTCATGGAACATTGTCGCCAGTCAAGAGCCTTTCACATGAGAATGATTGACATCACCAATCCACACAAACAACGCCTCTCAGAACTAATGAAGCACCACTGGTGCCTCTGTCAGAAAGGGAATTCTCTGTAACATTCATTTGGAGAGGGAAAATATATTGCCTTACCATCGTCAAGGAACGGCGTGTCGGTGAAGCCAGGGCACACGAGCGACACGCTGATGTCATACGGCTGCAGCTCCAGCCGTAACGCCTCGGCAAGTCCGCGCTGTGCGTACTTGGTTGCCGTGTAGACCGCAGCTCCGTACCAAAAACTCTGAAATCCACAACGGAAAAGAAGAAGTCTTCTAATTTTGAAGCCAATTTGTTTTCTTTTCAGAGCACCCAGGTCAGAACACAAGAATCCGCGGTGAACACAACCGCTCTCCATGTTTACCATAGCTCCACGTAAAAACAGGAAGAAAAGAAAAGGGATGGGGGGGGGATCAAAGAATTAGAAGCTCTTGTATGTGCCTTTCTGGTTGTGGGCCTCTTGGATAGTTGTGGCAGCATTTCCGTCTCAGAAGATTTTCCAGGGAAGAGAAGGATTGGGGGTCTGTATGGAAGACCGCATATGGAATAAGGATGGAACTAACAGGATGTTCCTTTTTGACATTTCTCGGACGTTTCTACTTGGAAAGGTGGGCACGTACCAGGCCGGAGAGGGAGCACATGATGACAATGGACGATGGTGACCCCATACCCTTTCTGCTTCGAGCTTTCATGAAGGGAAGAGCAGCTTGCACTGGGTAGATGGTTCCAAGAAGGTTCGTGTTCACCTGAAAAGAAAAGGGACATCTGCAACTGTTCATTTCTAGAAATTATTGTGACATGTGAAAGCAAGTGGAAGAGAGATTGTGATATGTGAAAGCAAGTGGAAGAGAGATTGTGATATGTCAAAGCAAGTGGAAGAGAGATCCACTTAAACATTTTACGACATGGCTGCACACCAACACTGATGCACGCATTCATGCAGGCATGCACACACACACACACACACACACACACACACACACACACAAACACACACACACACACACACACACACAC
>SZWC01000910.1:193550-208672 GCA_023375785.1 Penium margaritaceum
TGCGTGCGTGCGTGCGCGCGCGCGTGCGTGTGTGTGCACATGCGCGTGCGTGCGTGCGTGCGTGCATGCGAGTGCGCGCGTGCGTGCGTGCGTGTGTGCGTGCATGCATGTGTCTGTGAGCGTTGCATCGACTTGCGAGTGTCACTCACCGTGCCTCCGGCGACGTCGTTGCCCCACCGCCGTAGCCGCAGCAGCCTTCTTTGCATCGTGGTCCATCGCCCGCATCCCCGTCGACCAAGCTCTGTCTCTCTCGCGCGAAACCTTCTCCACGTCCTTCGGACGCGTGCAAGAGTGTCAAGCAGTCAGCCTGCCTGCCGTGCAGCCTCTCCTTCTGTCAGCCTTCCTGCCAGGCCGTGGGATAATCAGTTCTCTTCCAGTCAAACGAGACTCATGGGCAGTCAGCTTGCCCGGCCGGCGGGGCTCTCTTCTGTCAGCCTGCCCGGCCGGCGGGGCTCTCTTCTGTCAGCCTGCCGAACGTGCGGGGCTTTCTCTGTCAGTCTGTGCGGGGCTTAGACTGCCAGACTGTGCGCACACGGCTGCCCTGAAGAAATCTTGATCCGGCCGCTGTTGCCGCTGCGGACGGTGGGTAGAGATGAACAGACTTGGGCGTTGTAGCGACTTGGACTGTTCGCTCCGGGCTGTTATGTCTCGCAATTGTTGAACTGTGGTGAGAGTCAACGACCCCGCCCCAGACTCCACCCACCCTCCTCCCCCCACCCCCCCTCAGCTGGGAAACCAATCGGACCGCGCTACACGTGGAAGTTTTCAGCGTGCTTACGATTTCATTTTCGGTTCTGACACTTCGAAACGTTTCTAATATGCACGCTGAACCGACCAATAAGCCGAGCGTATGCGGAGGTGAACAAACCTACACCACAGCTGCACTACAGCTCTTCAACTCTCGGTCGCCACGTGATGGGGTGATTCACACAGGGGCTGCGGCAGAGATATGCTCGCACTCGTACCGTCGCACCCCAAAATGGGGATGTTGCCTTGCTTGGCAGCGTCCGCCAGGGCGTCGATCTGGGGAAGGGTTGGGGGGGNGGGGGGGGGGGGGGGGGTTGGAGTGGGCTGGGGGATGTCCACGTGGGAGGGAACAATTATGGAAGATTTCAAGGTATAATGAGCGGTTTGCGTCGGATTTTTCCTTCTGGTTTGACGAAAGTCGCAAAGACAAAATCATTTTCGTTGCCTAAAATGAGCGGCAAGACGCAATGTCGACTGCATTAGATTTCAAACGACCGGCACCTCGGATATCGCGAGGACTCGGGCCGCTCACAAACTACACAGAAGTGACTCAGAGCCAAATACTGGATTGCGTACATCTTCGAGTCCATTGCTTCGGCTAGTACAACTAAGTGGACAGAACAAAACAATTTCCACCGGCTCGAAAAAGTTGTTCTCGATACCTTAGAAAGGATTCCGCGCTTCACCACGCTAGACATCTACCTCGACATGCAAACTCTGAAAAAGGGACAAAAACTCCGATGTACACATGAACACTCTCGACATTGAAATGGAATGAAAACTACTGCACTATTTCTGAGAATGCGTTGAAAAAGGAAGAATAGGAAGGAAATATTAAAAAACATTAAAAAAACGAGAAACTTGAAGAAATAAATCCAAATAGAATTGCAAAGTTAAATAACATATCTCATAATAAAATTCACTACATAATTAATATGCGGAACAATTAACCTCATAGATGAATGATGCATTTTTTCTACTGAATTACTAATACGTGATTATTTTTAAAGACTGCATCCATCACATGAGATGAAAGAAATCAAACTTTCATGAGAAATTCCATGCCTCTTGTTAATAATTGGAGGTTTAAGATTATTTTTTGGAAAATTTAATAACTCTGTATATTTCTCGTGCTTGGTAAGATTTACTTCTTTTTATAAAATACTTTTATAAATTCTAAACAGTAAGGTGAAAAACATCTCATGGAACAATAAATCATAATTGAAATGAGAAAATTGTTTGAAATAATCTTAAACTTGGAAATTTTAAAAACAAATAAATAAAAACATAATTCATACAATAAACAATTCGATCCTTCGAAATTAGATCACCTGATTCTATTGCAAGATTTCATGATCTCAATCAATAGAATGTTTTCTTTATCTCATATGGAAATATTTTCATAAACAAATGAGTTTGGAGGAGGAAAAACAGGTATATTTTAATCAATCATCATTTTCATAACCATTTTTCGGAAAACTTATAATTATACGATATGTATTTTACAATGATTTTTTTTATCAATAAAATACGTCATTTCATCTTTTGAATTCCGTTTCATTTCACCATCCTCTTGGTGATTTCTAGAACAATAACACCAGATGATCAAAGATTTCATGTAACATGAATACATAAGTATCTGTACATTCTAATTAAAAAGTAAAACTCTTTCATGCAATGGACATGAATTTTATGATAGTAAGATGGATAAGACACGCATAAACAATATTTCTTTCCTTCCAATAACCATACAATTTTCATTTCAATTCATTGATAAAACTATTGAATTTTCAAGAAGAAACTTTTATCATGAAAACCTAATGCTTACACGGTTATAGGTTCAGAATTTAACTTATTCTTTGGAAACAATGACAATAAATTTCATTCCAGTTTGGTTTTAAGTTCATGAAACATTTAAGTTCGGTTTTCATTCCAGAGAACTTAGAATCAATTCCAGTTAATCCAATTCATTTTAATAGAAAAACGTCTCCATATTATTCCATGATTTAGAGATGTGTCTTTCCAAAATAAAATCGGAGTTATAGTAATAAAAACTTTGGAATTGTGTTTTTATCGAGATTGACACCATACAATAGAAGGATTTCCTTCTAATAAAACTAGATAGAAACAAAATACAATCTACAGTGTGATGAGAGTGAGATTGTATGATTCAACAATTTTCCTTCAAAACATGTCCTCCCAACTTGTCCAAGTTTTTATAAAGCTTTTGACAAACTTTCAATATCATTAAAATACTATAGTATCGGTACTATCATGTGCAAAACATGCATCAATAATGTACTCTACTGATGTAATGTACTGAACAATCACTATAATTTTATTTAACCATATCAAATCATAATTTCTATTTTCATTACATGTAAATTGATGTTTTTTTAACTCATTTCAATGAACGTTGTATTCCATGCCTAGACAAGATTTTGGGAAGCAAATGAAGGAAAAACGTGTATTTAAATATCAAATGCTTACAAAACGTCCTAACATTAAGGCCATAATAGGTTCAACATGTATCAATTTCAATTTAAATGATCTACGTTCAAGTCAATGTATCAAATATTCGTTCAAAATTTCCATATTTCAGCTTAAATCTTCTTTCCTCATTGGTTTACCGTTTATGCCTTTGCTCATACAAGCCTCCAAGATTCAAACTACAAAATCTAGTTGTTGGCATCTTGAAGAATTCAGTACAAGTTTTACAAAGTGCACAGAGTTATTTTCTCTTGGACATAAATGGCAATACATTTTAAGTTCTAACTAGCTAAAGTAGTTTTACTTATAGCTTTACGGAACATTCATGCTCTCCCTTCAACATCCATAACATTTACACCATTTATCATTGACTTATACTTCTCTTGCTTGATATTGATTGTACAACGGCTAAACAGATAAATTTCTTCATAGGAATAAATATATCTAAGATACAAAACAACACATTTCCATAAAGGCAACATCCTCACCAATGTTACTATGTAGTTCAGAAGATGCCAACACATTACTCAAACCCAGAATCCATGTCTCTGTCAAGGGGGAAAAATAAAAGAACTTTTATATAATTTTTTTTATGGAAAAGGCCGGTAGATGGCAATATCATACCAATGAGAAAAGTGAGAAAACAAATCAGAGATTTGGCTAAACATTTGCAAAGCGCATTTGATAAAAAGCATTGCAAGTTACTCTGCAAATATTTCAAGTAGGAAATTTCCATACCATCATACCTCACCCACAACAATCTTCCCTCTCATGTTAAAGAATGTTCAAGTATCTTCACAAGTGTTGCTTACTCTTTTCTTGCCTAATAACCATAGTTCTGCTCAAAGATAACATAGTGAATTAGGTTGAAATAAAAACCTTCTTCTATCAAGAAGGATCATACGTAAAACAGTACACATCACTAATGAATGTTTATCTCAACAAGTCTGCTATAGCATCACCGATACATGAATTATTTCACATTGAGCATGCAATGATTCATAATTGTGCACATACCCTTAAGAAGCTTCCTTAATAAACTAACTTGTATTACTATGAGAATACAAAGTGCATTACTTTTAATCAAGCTCATAATGTCCTAAGGCCATATTTGGTTCAATTATGCTTCATTGTATGTAAAAACAAATTCCACGTTAATGCATTAAAACCCATAAAGGATCATCGAGAGATTGTTAGATACTAACCAACTAATAGGTTTTCAACCTTTTTCTCTCCAAATCATGAGACAATAGTGGCGTCATATGATGCATCATGTGTCTTGCAACATGAATAAAACGAATGAATGAGTAGTTATATATGTTACATATCTTTCAATAACTAGACAACCATGGATATACCATACATTTTTGTAGATATTTTAAGGTTTTAAGAAACTCCGAAAACATTCTCCATGATAGCCAAGATACAACCATTCATCCTTAGGTGAAACTAGATCAGATGTGTAGTCGCGCAAAATATTTCATTAAAAATTGAAGAAGGCTTCTGCTTATGCCATCATGCAACTTAGAGTAGTGATTATTATACATGTTAAAGCATGTGTCCAACCATGAACTCCTATAATGTTTTTTTACATGTGAAACCGAATTTCCAATTGAATTCATTACGATAAAGGTTTATGAAATCCTCACACCATAGCCATTGCAATATTACATACAAAAGACAAAAAAAATGTTTCTTTTTCAAAAACAATACTCGTCAAAACTTCAAAACAATTTCTACATTCTTCAAACTAACCTCTCACGAAATTCATTATAATTCGCATTTTTTTATTGCTTTGAACCATCGCAACAACTTCCACTAGGTTATGCAAAGACTATGATACTTCTCACAATATTTGCTTGAATATTTAATTGAAAATTGGGTTTTCTATATTTTCTTGTTTTCAAGGATCTATGATTTTCGAGTGCCCCTTAAATAAGGCACTTTCAAGAAATAAAATTTCTAATTTTGTCCACTATTTAGGTCTAAAGGTTCATTATAATTCAAAACATTAAACAATCATTATTTGATGTTCCAAATTCTTCATGCAACTACATGTGATCTGCTCCTCTAAAGGGTATAGATTGGATCATGTGCACTTGTATGATTATTTGCACTCATCCACCATGCAAATCGTTACCAAATATGAGACCAACAAAGAAGATAGATTTTTCATGACCATAGCAAAGGCTGCATAGGCCTTGCTGTCGTGCTATGACCTTCATGTGCCAAGTTGACTTGTACAAAAATGTAAAAGGACAAAGTGCGAAAGCTTTTTTTCGTTCGAGCTTTTCATTTTATTAGTAAAATACAAACTACATGTATAGCAGCTTTATCTACAAGTCTCATAGAAGCATATTAACAGCAAGGCTCTGACACTAGTCCTGGCCCAAACTGGGCGCAACGTCTTGCCAGGTGTCCAGTTGTGTAGCAAGAATCTTGGCTTGTCTTCTACGATGACAAGCTTTGAAGAATTCAGAGTGCATACTAGGAAATGAGCAATATTGTGAGGCTCACTTGCAAAGTTGATGGCGGTAGTAATCATTGAGTTGAACTCAATTGCTGAGATAAGATGTGACAGTTGCAAACCCCTCCTTTTATACTGTTACGCTTGGATTATTCTAGTCCCTTCTACTCCCTTGTACGCAGTAATCTCAACGGCACCACCTGCTGTTGTAGAAAAGCGTCGTCTAGCATTACACAACGCGTTGATGATGTATTAAATCATTGACGGGGTCGTGTACTCGCTCAGACGACCTCAATGCTGCTTGTAGAATATCATGGACATACCTCGTAGAGTTGCATCCTCCAACTTGCCTCTTCTAAGACTCATGATTAGTTATCCAACGTAGGTGAGAAAACCGAAGTGGTCACTCCTCTCTTGGACTTTCCAACCTAGTTATGTACACTTCCCCGTCGTAAATACAACAATTGCGAGATTATTCCAGGAATCAACAAGCTTGTGTAGTAGAAGATTCCCAAGTGGAGTTTTCCCAAAACATAACACAAAATCTCATCAACTTGTTGTAAGAGCTTCCGAATCAAGAATTGACTACGCAAGCCTTTAGCATAAATCTAGTACACTTCTCACTTCATGCCAACACTCCCCCTCGATAAGTGTGTTGGTGATGATGTGCACCTTGTCAATTTGACTCACAAGTGAAGAATACAATGATTTCTTTGGTAACCATAAGAGCTTGTGCGATGAGAGGGATGCTCACATCTTTGTCTGAACCTTAAGTCTCGTAGATGAAGTTCGCGTACTTTATCGGGCACAAGAAAATCTGTCCGACCCTGACCTCATCTTTCGAGTGCTCATGGAACGAAGTCCAAGTCTCCTTAGGCTCTTGTCCGAGCTCCCACAATGGTCCAAAAAATTCCGCGTGGTGTGGAGCTTTTCCTTGTGTCAAAGTTGTCATTTCCTTGAGCAAAACTGCGCCTCCTGACTCCTCCTTGATTTTCACTAAGTCTCTTGAGTTCCATATTCCATTGCTAGTGCTTGGGGTTTTCCACCTCAAATTGGGTTGTCAGGGGTCTCCGTATGACCCTTCTCAATTATCACTCTCGTGGGTGGAAATTCGAAGAATATAGTTATCCTACCTTGGAAGGGTCACAGGTGAGCAGGCAAGATGAGACTTAAGGCCAAAAAACAATTTCAAACCTGCTCCATGCTTGCACAAGGGGTATAAAAGGTTACTCTTGCTCCCCTGTTGTTTAGTTTGTCGTTTTGGAGAGCACAATTGCAAGTTTAGGCCGTTCCTACAACCTCCTTGATTCCCTTTGCTGTTGAAGGATGACCTCTGGCCGCATCCTTCTACTAAGAAGGCATTTTCTTAATCAAGAGATCATTTCTGAGAGAGAGAACGCCAAGCAGGTGTCTCTTAGACGAGCCTTCATGCACAGCTATTTTGTTTATCGCGTAGGTGGTATCCTTTGATGGGAGAGGTGCCAAAATTTTTGTTTTGGCTTGTAGTGCTGTCGGAAGGCTCTCCTTGTTCTGTTCCTTGGCTAGTTGCTCCAAGAATGGTGGAGATGGATATGGCAGCCAAACCTTGGCTCAGGAGTGGTGAGCTGCTTGTCACTATCGTTGTACTAAGTGTGGTTGCCCAAGTTCCAATTTTGCCACCTTGCTCTCGCTCCCTCTCGCGTCAAGCTCCACCGCCTTGCACTTGACCGTTTCAACCGATCGGGGCAAGAGCACTACTACAATTTGCAGACGCGCTTACATTTTTTGGTGGCGACAAGCAAGCTTTTGCGAGGTGAGTTGCTGCCGTCTCCGCGTCCCCACAGACTTTTTGCTTCGTTGTGCAAGGAAGTGAAGTGCTTTTTATCTGTTTTTCTTTTTTGTCTTTTGCTATTTTCCTTTTGTGATGTTGGGGATGGTGACATTATAGCTTCCAAATAATAACACCGCAAGGTCATGTCTACCATGTTCACATGCTCACGCGGACAAAATGTCACTCGTGTGCGCGAGCGAGCTTGGGTTGTGAGCCCGCGGTCGTGTTTGGAAGTTGTTTCTTGGCGACCGCATCATGCTTTTGTCGCATGACGACGTCGCGTACTCTTGCTGACATTGTCGTATCTCGCAACAACTTGCTGCGCCAGGAGAGATGTCTGCAAGCTTTTGTAAAACTTGCTTCAATTAAACTTGGGGCAACATAACTTTCACCAAACAATTTCCACCTACTGCTGCTTGTTGAAGATACTGCTTTAGAAGCTACGGAAGACGTATTTCTACTACAACCAGATACTCCTTTTATGGACGAAAAGATATGAGACTGAGTTTTGAACGCTGCCAATGTGGAGGAAATTGGCCCATCAAAAAGTTCAAAGCTTTGGGTAATTATCCAGGTTCCTCACTAGCGAATTCTGAATTCTATGACTTGTAGCCTTCTGTTGTGTTGCACTATGGATTAGCATTGTAGCCGTGTAGCGGTGGGGATGCAAGAGACAACATCCAGTTGATGTCTGGAGTGTTAATGTCAGCATGTACCTTGTTCCCTCTCCCCCTTTTAGCTACACGTGGTACTTCGAATTCTCCATACACCATGAAGCATCTTAGCAGGTTGCCACTACTTCTCACCGTCATGCTGGGAATGCAAATCTATGACTTTTGTGTGCCAGAGAGCTCGGTGTGGTTTACTCGGTACTACGAGAGCGCGTTTGAGGTGAGTCTGCACTTGACAACGCATCGATTGAAAATGTCTTTTGGAAGTATCTTGGTTAGAATGCCCACTGCTTGCTCAAAACCGGGCACTTGTATGAGCCACACTGTGCCATGAAAGTCCTTTGACCGGATCCAATGGCCGCATATATTGATGTGTTTTTTTCATCCTTTGAATTTGGTGGAGTTTGCGAGGTCGATTGCGGACTTGTTTTTGATCTAGATTTCAATGGGCTTCTCTTGCCAAATCCGATGTTGTCAAGGAGGTTCTATGAATAGGTCACCTCTTGTGCAAATGATGTTGCTCCCACATACTCAGTTTTGGCAAAGCTGAGTGTGATGATATTCTATCGCTTGCTTGACCACGAGACTACTGCTCCTGATAAAAGGCACATAAGCCCGTAGTTCTCCGTTGGTTCTCCTGCGTGCCTCCAAAATCTGCATCAAGAAAGCGATTGAGCTCCAGGTCCTTCGGGGTGCAAAAGCAGATTGCTGCGTGTTTTATGGCGCTCATGTACATAAGGGCTCAATCGAGCTCCATACAAGCATGTGTTGGGCAAGTCTCGTTCCCAAGTGGAAGGTTCCCAAGAGCGTATTATAAGTCTGGTCAAGTGCGACTTCCAGTATGCATGAGTGACCCCACTTTACTGCGATAGTTGGTCTCACTCCACCCCTTTGTCCTTGATGTAGAAACTGTTGTTTGGTTAAGGGTGTTTGTACACTTCCATCAGGTACATCAAAGTGTTTAGATACCTTTGTGCACTAAGTCTCTTGGCTTAGCTCAAAGATACTCAAGTCGTGGTTGCGCTTCATTTTCATGCTCAGGTAAAACGCGAAGGACGGCATGAACGTGATGTTCACCTTTTTCTCCATTGATGTAGCCATTTCTTTGATGAACTGTGCACATGGGCCGTTGATGAGGATGTCATCCACGTAAACAAGAGCATAACAGTCTGGACGAGTGTCAGGAGTAGGTCGGTGAAAAAAGAGAAAGTCGTCGTAGGCCGATGGTCGGAAGTTGACGTTCTCCAAAAGTGCTTGAATCTTCCTGTACCACATTAGTTGAATCCGCTTTAGGCCGTACAAGCTCTTGACCAGTTTGCACACATTTCCAAGATAGTGTCCATCTCTCAGTGCAAGAAGGCGTTATTCATGTCAAGTTGCTACACACATATTCCTTAACGGCTGGGATGGCATGCATGATGCGTGCTATTATGTAGCGGCTTACAAGCATGTAAGTTTCAAAGAAATCCTTTCCTCCGACCAGTGTAAAACTTTTTGCAACAAGTCTCGCTTTGAACTTTTCAATGCTCCCGTAAGGCATCGTCTTGATGGGAAAAACCAACTTAACCTCGATAGACCATGCATGTGAGTTCCAACGTTCCCTGCTCCATTGGACTGTTGTACTCTGCATCAAGTGCTGCTTTCCATTATGTTGCATGCTCACCACTTAGAGATTCTTGTAATGTCTTTGACTCCAGTGGGAGTTCCTTCAAAGGGCGTGAAACAAGTGCAACAAGGTGTGTTGTGGAAAATTCAGCAAGGACAACCTCGTCCTCCTTGAGAACTGAGCATGCTATTATGGCAAGGTTGTGCTCCTCCATATCATCTCCCAGCAATTGCTCCATTTGCTGTTGTAGGAGGCGTATGAAACGTTGATTGTCCACAATAAGTGGAGGTTAAACCTTCCTTGGTGGTTGCAAACCTTCTTACACACCCTCCGCCTCAGCTTCATCATGTCGTACATCAATCGACTCATCATCCAGGGTGGTGCTTTGAAGGTGGTGAGTTTCAAAGGGCACACGCGTGCGCACAGCCTCATTAATTACCTCAAATGGGTGAATGGATGTGTGGCCAATTCTCTTTCACATTCTGTAAGGGACTCGACATAGGAGTCATAGTAAGTATGTAGAAGATCTGGGGTCGTTTTTTGTTTTGCCTCCCGTTTTGTATCACGGCTGATGATAATGTGTTGTGAGCCTATTTTAATGAACTCCCATCCTTTCATGTTGGATGCTTGCCCCATGAACAAGCCTCAAGACTTCGCGTGTGTCTGCTTCCTCCTTTGCTCCTTTGGCACGTGAACAAGTGCCATACAATCAAAGGTCCAATGCCCTTTGATGTCTGGCTTATCACTCTGCCATGCATCAAATGGAGGTGTGTCACAGAGTACTGTGTGTGGTACACGGTTGCGTACTCAAACGGCATGCTTGAACGCATATGGTCACCGGTTGATGTAAAGTTGTGCGCCAAGGAGCATTCACTTGAGCTATTTTTGCATCGTGTGATTTGCACATTTAGCGACACCATTCTGCTATGGTGTTTATGGCACTAGAAATTGTTGGACAATGCCCACGTCTTTGTGATGAGACATGAAGTGAGTGAAGTTGAATTCTCCACTATTGTTGGAGCATAGGACATGCACCTTTCTATTGCTCTCTCTCTTCGCCATGGCAAGCCACTTGAAGAAGTGTGTTGATGCTTCTCCGAGTGTATGGAGCATGTAGCACCAAGTGAAGGGAGTTGCTTCATCAATAAAAAGAAAGAAGTACTGATGACTTGAGCTTCTTTCCGATGGTGAAAGCGGTCCAAAAATATCTGTGTGGACCAAATTAGACTTGTCGGCAACATCGCACTTGCTAGAGGGAGACTATACTTGACATGGTACTTTGGCCTTCACACAATCCTCAAAAGAAATTTGTAGGCTCCTTCTTGTCGCAGTCCTTGATGTCGAGTCCATGAACTTGTTGTTTCTTCATGGTCTTCATTTGTTGATAGCTGATATGGCCTTGTCACTTGACCAACACTGAGATATTTGCACCAGAAAGGTGGTGTAGACTGGATGTTGCAAAGGGATCAACTTCACCTCCTATTGTAGGAGGGCTAAAGTCTAGCCCGATCATGCTGCATGGAAAGAGATGTCCTTTAAGAAAAACCTCCCCTTCACTGTTTCTTAGGTTGATATTATTGCTATTGGTTGCAATGTGAGCTCCCCTCTTTATCAACTATTTGAGTAATAGTACATTCACGGCAATCATAGGGATGTACAAAACATCTCAAAATTTTACCTGAGCTTTGTTGTAGCCTGTCACTTCCAGTCTGCCTTTTCTCAACACTGGGACCTACTTGTTATAAGTGACTGTCACATAGCCCTTTGTGCTAGGCTGGAGATCTTGAAGACAAGACTTGTCAAATGTGATGTGTGATGTACACCTACTATCAAGGTACCACACACATGGTGAGCAAATGAGGTCGTTGCTCCGTATATCCGAGAGTTGAAACACGGAAGGTGAATAATCATACTCCTTGCCTCCGTTGTTGCCATTCTTCACTGACTCTTGAGTCTCCTTCTCCTTATCACCATCCTTCTTCTTCTTTCCTTTGTCTAAAGGCTTTTTGCCTTGGTAGCTTTTTTGCTTCTTTGCCAGCGCCTCATCCGCAATCCACTTTCCGCACTTTTGTTTTCTTATAGCCAATCTTCTTGCAATAATGGCATTCTATTGTAGGTCGTGATTGTATGCGTGGGCCACTTGCGTTGCGAGACCTAGGACCTGGGAAGATGCTGAGTTCATCATGGGCTGGCGCTACCACGATGGATGAGTTGCGTTAACGTGGGCTGCACTTGCTGAAGAAAATGGTGTGTTCAACGGAAGCATGGCCTTCTCCTTTGCAAGATTCCAGTTGCGTTGATCTGTTAGTAGCATCTTCCACATTTATACCTTTGTTAACTCATATTCTTGCTTGAACTTCAGCACATGTCTCACATTCTCCCGGTCATCAGTCAATCCACTGAGTACGAAGGTTACAAACACGGGTTTTAAGATGGGAGCATTTGTTACTACAAGCTTATCACGTAGAGACTTTGCCTTATTGGTGTCGTTTTCTGTGTTGTCAAAGTTACAGAGGCTGACGTGCAATGGCTTAGTCAGGAGGTGAAGCTTGAAGCAAGAATCACCGGACATGTACGTATGCAGGAGGTAAGACCATGTAAGTTGAGTAGGCTTAGCTTTCTCCACAAACATCCTAATCGCTTGTTGGTGGCGAGGAATCAGCTCATTGTCCAACACCATGTATGCAGCACAGGTGTAGAACTCGAATTTTGACACTGCTTGTGATGATGATCCCGCAGGTTCAGGTACATAGTGCATGTTAAAGAACTCCCATAGACAGTGAATCTCCGTGACCTGTCTTAACTTATGCGCCTAGTGTGGGACGTTCTCACCGCCAAATTTCTCAAATTTGATCTTGTGCACTTGCAAGGATGCTATTACTGACGTCAGTGTGTTCTACAAAAGCTCAAACAAGATACCTTGCATAATCATTGGTTTGGCATGCATGTGAAACTACGGCATGGGAATGGGTGCTTGTGGTTGGACTGGTGGTACTTCTGTTGTGGCAACTGGTGCTACTGTAGTTGCTGCTACAGGTTGGGCCATATAGGCCTAAGGCATGAGCCTTGATTGACGCTCTTGGTATGTTGCCATGGGTGGGACCCCAGGCATCCCTTCAAATTGTGCCATAAACTGTTTTGGCCCTCCTCCATTTGCGGGTGTTCCATTTTGCACCTCTTGGGGGTTAGCTAGTAACATCACTGGTGGAGGAATTGCTTGAGGCAGATGAGCAAATGATCCTTGTGATGGCTATTGCCACTGCATACACTGCTGTTCTTATAGTTGCCGTTGTTGTTGCATCATGTGTTGTTACATTTGTTGTTGCTCTTGCTGAGTGAAAGCTAGATGCTACTAAAGTTGAGAATTCTGTGCCACGAAGGTAGCATGTGACTACTCCAACTGCTGCGTGTGTGAATCTTGAGCCACACGAGTGTGCTGCTTTTAGTGTCAAAGAAGCAACTGTGCCACAAGCTGCTGCCTCTATGCCTCCCTTTCTTGCTCCAAAGCTTGTCGCACCAATGCTTCCTGCTACGCAAATTGTTGTGCTTCATAAGCCAAGCATTGTGCCTCTGCTTCTTGGAGTTGTGCATGATCTGCAACATGGCGTCCTTGCTCTCGACCAATGTGTAAACCATGTATTACAAATTGATTGTCAAGGGAAGGTGATCCTCCCCCTTGATCTTCAGGTTCCATGCCACTCATGGACACCTCTCTGGTTGTGGAATGTGCAAGTTGAACTACTAGACGAATGCTACAACCTTGATGCTACCGCCCACTTGTACAGTGATTGTGGATGTGGTCTCCACCAGCTACAACACCTACTATGTTGTTACTGCTTTTATTCAAGTTAGAAGCAAGACCTTGCTCTGATACCATGATAGGTTTTGCATGACCACAGCAAAGGCTAAATGGACCTTGCTGTCGTGCTAGGACCTTGATGTGCCAAGCTGAATTGTACAAAAAAACAAAGTGCGTAAGCTTTTTTTTGGTGGATTTTGTGATTGTATTAAGAAAATACAAAGTACATGTACAACAGCTCTACGTAAAAGTCTCACAAAAAGTACATGCAGAGATTTGAATCTCTACATAATCATGTGAACAAAAAATGGAAGAAAGATTCTGCATATGAGATCAATCCCATGCATGTCTCATTAGAAACAACCAAGTTTTTTTCTTTCAAAGGAAGGGAGAAATAAGAATATTTTTTTGAAAAAGTACATCAATTACTCTATTACTTGAAGAAGCCTGAATGAAGTAAAGGGAGCAAATTGAAAAATGACCATGTTGTGCAGCACCCATTGTTAACACATTAGAATAAATAAAACTATGTCCATAAATTTTGACGATATCCAATTTGTAACAAAGTGTTCAAATAAACTAAAACATACCTGTAAAAACAGAGCTCACAAGCCTACTCTTTACCTCACCATACTTTGAAATGGTGTGCTTTGTATGTTTTGTACAGAGACAACACATTATCAATTATCCCCTTCTAAAAATCACCGATGATAATGCATGTGTGTGATTTACCAACACAAAAAAATGTGCTCACCTCAATTTTCATTTTTTTGATACAAACACAAAGGTGATGCTGATGAGGGAAAAAATGAAGTTTTCATGTTGAGGCAAAACCAAACCAAAATATTACACCACATAATATCGTCTCACCATACATTCAAAAACCATGGTGAGTATTTTCATCCAATGATACATTATGTTATGAACACAAATGTTGAGGAGAGAAAGCCACCTTCTTCCTCATGGACTGCTACTACCTACCGTAAAGACTGTAATTAGAGACTTTTCTAAACCATGAAATTTTTAAATTTAACATGATGTTTCCTAAAAAATAGATTTTTGGGTCATTCAAGAACGTAAATAATACTTGTCAGCAAAAGGAATAAAAATGAATCAAAACATGTTTTGAATGGTTTTTATAAATAATAACTAATTTCTCTTTTCTATAGTTCCTCTTTTTTTATAAGTCGACTCAAAGATGAGAAGATAGGAAAAGAATAAATCAAGACCTCCATGATATGGAACCAATTGATAGTATCATGCTCATATTTTTTTATAGAACTGAACTTCCCATCGCATTGGATAGATATCATAAAGAGTGAAATAGGTCAAGTGTAAATAAGAAAACAACTTTTGATGACTCCACATGAATGGGTTGAAATAATGTGTTATAGTCTCTAATTTTTTTATTGTGTGCAAAAACCATATTCTATGCCCCAATTCTAGAACCAAAAGTCCTTACGATGAAGGGATGGCATGGAAGAATAGAATTACTCCATCACAAATCTCTCTCTCTCTCTCTCTCTCTCTCT
>SZWC01000910.1:208817-220748 GCA_023375785.1 Penium margaritaceum
TCTCTCTCTCTCTCTCTCTCTCTCTCTCTCTCTCTCACACACACACACACACACACACACACACACACACACACTCGCTAACATGATCACAATCAAGTCACCAAAATTTTCATTTTCATCATGAAAACCCATGGAAGCCCTTTTCAAAATGAAAGGAAGTTTTGTTTTTTTAAAAGAATCAGGATGTATGAAAAAGGAGAAAGGAAAAGAATACGAGTGTTGAAAATCAAAAGGGTTCCGCAAAAAAGATCATTTTCTTAAATTACGTTTTTGAACTATTTGGTACAGTAAAGCACCATTTTTCATGCAAACCGTATCCATGCACTAAATTCAACAATACATACGGTTTTGTTTCCATTTCTTAAGTGTCCTCGTTTGAAATTACAAAATAAAATTTGAAAAACATGAGTTTTAATGCATGAAAGATTTTCATTCGCCCATAGTACCCCAACAACTCAACTCCACCCTTTAAATTCCATAAAACCCTCAAATCAGGAGTTTGTTTAATTGAAGCAAACGGTAAGACACAATGACTCATTTTCCCCATGCATATGAGGTGAACGTTTAGATCATGTCCAAGCTTTTGGAAACATCATTTATTTCATAATACGTTTTGGTAGAAGATATTTCAAATAATGGTGCTTGTAATGAGGACATGTTTGATTTTACATGACTGAAGTGGTGGCAAGGTCTAGTGTCCTTTCTGCTTGTGCAAATAGTGTGTTGCTTGGCAAGGCACAATCTACACAAGAGAAACATGTACTATCTTGTTTGATTGTACAAAGAAAACGTTTTAGTCAATCTCAAAAACACCATGTACAAGGAACTCAACAACAATTCATCTCACAAGGGGAAAATCCTTACAAGGATTTCAAGGTTGTCAACTTAAGGGGTTTTGGCTAAGCCATTGTCATGAAGATATTATGAAATCCTCATAGTGAAGCATTCTCCACCAGGGTTGGCACATGTATGCCATGGTGATACGGGCCTTCACAACAAACTACAATAGGTTCTTTGCCTGGTCACTCTTAAAGAGAAGTCAAGGGCCAAGGTAATGGTGATGAGTGTTATGTGAAAGTCAAAACCCGTTTATGTAATGAAGATACATTGCTAACACAATACGGAGTTTTTTATTAGAGTTTTGCCAACGTGGTTGCCTTATATACATGTGGTTCTAAGAAGTTGATCACCTTTTAAGAAACGATTCCTTATAGGTGGTGATGGTAGCTACCTAAAATGATTACATATGAAGCTTCCATGTAGACGAAGCCTTCTCTAACAATGTTATGACACTAAGTGTAAAAATACAAGGAAACTGCATCAATGAAACATTGCTAAAGTTAAGGACAAGGCGTGGAGGTTACAATATAGAATATTTGAAAAAATTTGTATATCACATGGAAAAGTAAATGAAGAGTACCTTGACCCTACGAGAAGTGCAAACACGTAGACCCATAGGGCGTCCACCATGGATGCCTTCCGACAAATTTTGGAAAATCATAGTAAGACTATATTAATTTTACAACACTGAAGACATGCGCAAGCCTATGGAAGAGGTGTATCCTATGGCATTCCCTTACAATATCAAAGGTTAAGAGTTGTAGAGATAGACTGTGAAGGCATGAATTCGAATGAAATGATCACTCAAGGCATGTCAAGGCATCTTAAGGCATGATTACATGCTCTCAACCCCTTTTACGAGTCTTGGAGGGCCCTCCTTCGAGGACTTTGCCAAAGAGATGACAAGCAAATATACAATCACAGATATGGTTACATAACCATTCAGGCCAACTAAGGAATCATTTCAAACATTATAGGCCACCAATTATTCAAGGGTAATAACTACCTCACATAGTCACTGGAGGTTAAATATGCGTTGATTGCTGAAAGGTCTCCACGATGTTGTAGCACGTTTTATGAGGAGGTGGAAAACCTGCCCTTGAGATCAAAGATGAGGTATTGTAGCCTCCTACAGCTTTAAAGTGTCCCTTAGACATTGTAAAGGGAAGGATTTGAACCATAAATCCTTCCATCTAAGGAGATGAGTTATCTCTCCCTTCAAAATAGATAAAATGCACTATAAGGTGCATTTAGGAAGAACTTGGCCATGATAACCGAGTACACAATGCTAACTCCCCGTAATTGATGATGGCTGGTAAAAAAGGTCCCTTTAAGAATTGTGGTTAAATCCTTGACCAGAACACATATGATAACGTTGTTGTACAAAGACATTGGTTCTTTTGTTGTGATGATTCCATGTGTGGCATAGTTTGTGTTTATAAAGTGGATGTACAAAGAATGGTGATAATGAAACAATATGAATGGGGTTGTCCAAAAATTTTTCTCAAGGTTGAACTATAGATTTTACTCCTTGGAGCAACTTTCTAGCCATGAAAGGCATTATTGCAAAGTTTTTTTGTTTACGCCTCTTCCCCCCCTCTCCTTGTTATTCATGAATTGTGTGTTCCTCTTACCTTTTGTTATCAATTACGAGGATCAAAGGTTTTTGGGAAACTATAAGGAGGAGTAGGGAGATGATCTTGGTAAAGAAATCCTCCGATGCTTGAGCAAACGGTGAACCGCTATCAATTTAATGGGTGGTCAAGCAAAGCTCTCAATCCTTGACCAAAAGCTAACCAACATCTTGCATAAGTAAGACGAGGCGCGATCAAGCTAGGGAAGTTTGTGTCAACTACCAAAACTGCAAGGTAATATGAAGATTGCGTGGCTAAAATGTTTTTTTCATGACATTGTTGTGTTTGAGAAGGCCAGTGTTAAAGCCCCTTCCACTCAATGAGAAGTTTGAAAGTTGTCAAAAAAAGGGACAAGACCTTTGTACAGCATTTATTTTTGTCTTTTTTACATCATGGAGATAAAAGTGAACGGTAACTTCCGAACTGGACAATTTAGAATCTTTCATTTTGACATAAGAAACACCTATAATGTGAATAAAAACCTCAAGACTGCTCGTTTAAAGCTTCTCAGTGTTGCACTTCATAACCAACGTTGAGAAGTGTGGCCTTGAGATGCAAGAAGCTATAGAAGCATTAGAGTGTTGTCACATGGAGCACTCCCTTTCATCCAATGAAAGGAAGCGATGCCATAGGAAAGGAAATGATTTTACAATGGAAGTTCTCCATTCCCTTTTATAAAGAGAAGATAACCTTGCGATACACTAGCATCAGGTGATTTTCCATTGTTTAATTCTTTCAACCTAGAAATTTACAATGACGTGTACCAAAGGCTTGTAATTTTTAATGATCAAAGTCAAGAAGATATCTTTTCGCTTTCTCATTCACTTTGCATGTTTTTTGAATAGGCATCTATGGAGACAATAGCAGATGTTAAGCCTATGAATGTGGGAAATGTGGAGTCATCAACTCGTTTTGTACAAATGGGTGGAAGTACAAATGAGGCCTCCAAGGGTTTCAAGACGTGGATTCCGAAAGCACACATTTTCACATGGATAATCCTTCTACAACCCAAGATTGAGATAGGGAAGGTGTCGTTTAGCCATTCTTATATAAATATACTAAAACAAAGATCATGTCAACAGTGTTTGGAGACAAAACAGATAATTAAACTATAGGTGAGCTTCTTTTAATGCACACCGTGTGGTAGTGGGCTCGTTTTTGTAAGAAAAGGTAGCTTTTCATGTGCCTCTTGGAGAGGGATCTGAAAGTGGTCATCGTTTTGGATTTGTTTCTCTTGATGCGATCTCCACAATGGAGTGGATGTCAAGTAGAATCATCTTGTTTATCGTATAAGTTTCTTGATGATGGATGTTAGCTTTTTTGATGTAGCATTGACCTTTGGACTCGATGATGATGAATTCTTTATGTTGTTCTTTTCAAAACTATTATTCCTCCGTAAAAAATGGTAAGCAATGTTGCCATTATTTAAAAGAAGACGCATAGTGTTTAACGCCTTCATAGAAATGTCAATCAATTTGTCTAACCTTGTTGCCAAGTTGAACTGTTGCCGTCCTTAATCTTTTCTTGCCATATGAATGGAAAAATTGTTGAGTTGGGTGTGAATGCCTCAAATGGTTGCGCCATTACTAGTTTTATCAGATTGTATGGGAGGATATGTCATGCTTTTGTTTTTTTTTCGTTTATGTGTTGAAATCATGTTCTTTCAGCTTCATGATATCAAATTGAAGATGATGGAATTTTTGCAATTGATGTGGAAGAAGGTTCTACTTCTTGAAAAGCACCATTGCTTACTCACATTGAGTATAATCTTACAACATGTCCATTGCCATCTTAACAGAATTTGTACTGTTTTAACTTCTTCAACTGGCAATGTAAGCACTATTATTATGGAAATAGCTTCATGCCCTTTTGTTTGAGCCTCTTTAGCTAGTACCAAAATGACAATTGACGTGGAGGGAGCTTCTAACTCTCCCATTTAAGTATTTTTTATTAGTAATGTCGATTAAAGTGGAGATGGCTTCACACTCTTTTGTTAAACCTGTATTAGTTGGTGGTGTGATCGTGGTTCATGTTAAAAGAACTTCAAGCTCTTATCTTATACCTATTTTAGCTAACGGTGTTGTTAAAATTGATGTGAAAACAACTTCAAGCTCTTCTACTCTTGATCTATATGTCTACAGCGCAGGAGTGGATGACGTAAGAAACCTCATGCAATTAATTTGTAGCCTTTTTAGATGGTAGTGAAGTTATAGTTGAAGCATAAACAACTTCTTGCTTTTCTTATCCACCTTTAAAAGATGGTGGCGTAGGGGCAATTGTTGCGGAAAGTGCTTCACACTCATTTAATCTAGATTTTTGTACAAGTAGTTTTGTTATGGTCAAAGTGCAAAGAGCTTCATGCTCTTCTGATGGAACTTCTTGAGCTTGTGGCGTACATATGATTGACAAGGAAAGAGGTTCATGCTAGTCTTCTCTAGCCAAGTGAACTGGTTTGGTGTAAAAAGTAGTAGTGTTTCTAGTCGTTATGTATATTTCCTCAGTTATTTCAGCTCTATGAGGTGGTGTGATCTAGATTGTAACATCAATATTAATTTTCTTGTCTAATAAAAGATTTTCTTTTCCCACTTTATCAGCTAACATTGTGTAGATTATTTTGGTAGTGCTCAATGCCGTTGTCAAGACATGTGCTTTGCTTTAGCTTTGTCACCTACATAAATGTACACTGTACAACCGAGTTTTGCTTCACTTTTTAAATGATCTATTACGTCTCCTACTTTGTCTCTTTTTGTGGTGTAAGTTGTTTTAGCATTGACCGGTACCCCTTTCCGAGGACCCATTTCTTCTTCAAATCTGACAAATGGCATGGATTTCGTCATTGTAATGATGTGTGTTTCCCTTTTGAGAGAATCTTCTTCTTCTCTACTTTCCTCATTTGGCATTGTGTATGTAGTTATTGGAATATCTACTAAACTTTTGACGGGATATTTTGCCTCTCTCGCTTTGTCAACTAAAATTTTGTATGAATCAGGTGATGATCTTGTATTGTGTGCCTACCATGTGGAATGTTCATGCACGATTCACATATATGCCTCACATTGAGGCAAAAATTCATGATTTTCTTAGCAAATAGGGATTGGAGTATTCATATGTGAATAATTTTCTTCAGATACTTGGAGGGAAGACTTGTGGAGAAAGGGTGTTCTTAAACACGTTGGAAGTCTACAACCACTTCCTCAATGTAGATGATTTTTTTCTTTCCTTCCATGGTCATCTAGGAGTGATGGAGCACCTATTGTTTTTAGAGGAATCATTCATGCTCCAACCCCATGTCAAAATTTAGCAAGGGCAAACGGATAAGACAAGATTGAAATCAAGAAGGCCAAAACGTGCACATAGTAATATGAAATGTTAGAAATAGTTTGAAAATCACATTGAGAAGTGCATTAAGAATTCCCCCTAATCAAGAGCATGGATGCGACAAAAATTACATACTTCTGGTCCCACAGGGAACTTGCCCTAGATGCCTTTAGATGGAGTCTAGAAAACCTGACTCGTAACTTGCATTCTTCAACACCCATTAGTTTGAATTCACGAAAGTTTCACACCTTTGTAAGAGCTGCATCTTATGGAACAAGCTCACAATGTTAGAGGTTGATTCTTGTACAAGTCTGAATTGAAGGCTTTAGAAGGAATGTAATGATGAATGAAGGCCTCTGAAGGCATGTTAGAATAAGTGATCGAATCCTTTATAGCTGGTCTAGGAGGGGCCTCCTTGGATGAGGTTACCTTTGTGGATAAAAGGAGTTGAAAAACCACCTAGGAGGTTATGTAACGATCAAGGCCAACTGAAGAGTGACTATGAAGATTAAGAATCACCAATAAAAGAATGGATTTTGGAGAAAAAAGATGCACTTCTATTTGAAAGGTCACAAGGAGGTCGTAAAAGGTAGTAGTAGAATGTCAACCAACTACCCTTCATCTGGAAGTAGTAGCATCATAGTCCCCTTGAGCTTCAAATTACACCTCACATGTTGTTAAGGCAAGGATATGGACTTCACTTCACTCCGTATAAGGAGATGATTTTTTTATCTCTCCTAAGTAGATTCACATGCATCACAACACATCGCTTTTCTGAACAAGACCATCAAACAGGTTCAATTTTAATACTGTTTTAGAATCATTTTGGGGAAGCTTTAAGCTAAAGGACGCTTCATCTGACCTTAAGGTGAAGCTTCTTCATCAAGCAACTTGTTTTAGGAGCCATCCCCTTCTACCATTCATTGTCGTGCAGAATTTGATGTAAACAAAGATATACTAAAGTACATATAAGACGATGCAATAGGTTTTAATGTCCAAGCTAGATTGTAGGAAATCTAGGAAAGACTTCTAACATGTGCAACATTGTGCAATGTGTAGCTCCCCATCTCCCCATGAGAGAAAGAAGGAAATGCACTACCTTAGGTACATGCCTACAAATAATGTTTAATCCTTGCCATTTGCACCCTAGTGGCTTGGATTTGAGGAAATGTCAAAGTTTTGAACGATTTCCCAAAAATTTACATTTGGTCACATCATTGGAAAATTTACAATTTATGGCATTGTTTAACATTGGCTGCACCAACTTAATTATTGCTGAGGATACATCTACCTAAGATGCAAAAAATCTTTAACTAGAATAAGCATCCAAGTTGAGTTGTTAGCGTCAAGATGAAGAATTGTGCTCATATGGCTTAGAACCCCTATTTTACTACAAAATATAGACAAGTATTGCAAACCAAGTTCATTATGATGCAATAAATTGCAATGTTTTGCTCTTTTTAATGATACATCACAACAATGTGCAAGAATTTTCTCCACTATTGAAAAGGTTTCCCCTAGAAAACTGAAGTGGGTTGCTTTTTTTTTATGAAACAATTAAAAGACACATGGATGAAACATAAAAATATTAACAAGGACTATAACATTGACATCACTTTGTGTCCATTTTCACAACATTTGTCTTAAGAGTTCACCCAAGGTAAATAGAGGTCTCATTATAAATCCAAGAAGAACCAATTCTGCTATTTGAATCCAAAGAACTAAAGTTCCAGTTGTAAATCATCTCCTTAAATGGGAGAAGGAATCTCTCAGAAATGTCATTTAATGCTAGAAGGAACTCCCCTCTCGAACATGTTCTTTGCCTTTAGCCAAATCCAAGATGTGTAAATGCAATCAGCCTGACCTAATGCTAAGATCATAAATCCATGTGTGCAAATGCATCCAAAAGTAAGTCATGATTATGAAAAGAAATTACATAAACATTTCAATTCTCTTGATAATGAAATCTCATGATTCAATGCAGTGGGAACTGAGAACCGCCTTCTTTCTTTCTGGGAAGTTCAATCCCTTGAGATTCCATCCTTGGAAACTTGAGCCCTTAAGAAGAACGAATGATAAATGATTTATCCTTACAACTTTGAAGCTGAAAGATGAACATCATTGAGCCTATCATCCTCTTTCTATAAAGATTTCGAAATGAATGTTTTGATTTTCAAACACCAATTGTAGTACTAGAATGTTTTTCAATACTAGTGTTCATCTTTCTTTTCTTGTTTGGCTCCAAGAAATAAACACTAAACATTTTATGAATTCGTCCATGATTACTTGAGAATGAGGTTCAAGTGATTTTTTTGCTGATAATCAAATGAACATGATCCATCACATAAGATATAGCCATAGACAATATACAAGTTTTCATGAAGACCCCTTGAGGATTTGAATCAACAAATGTTTTAAGTTTTTCTCACATGTATGCAAAAATACAGCATGAAACATACATAGTTATTCCCTTGTTTCAATCTTGGAATCCCACATATGAATCATCTGAGGTTTTTTTGATGATTTTCAATGTTCAAATCATATTCAAGGGAAAGAAGGAATCAGTATGTGAATAGACAACACATTGATCCGTGGTGTGGTCTTGCAACATGTGCCATGATTGATCATAAACATAACCACACACACACACACACACACACACACACACACACACACACACACACACACAGACATTCACGACACATAAATCCATGATTAAATTGCATTGCTATGTAGACAAGAATATTTCCTTATGGGGCACAAGAGTGTGATGGAATGCATGTTCACATAACAACCCACATAGAAGCATGCAACGATGAACACAAACATGTAGCCATGCACACTCGAACAAAAAAACCTTTAAAATACACAAATGCAGACACATTTCCTTAGAACATATGATAATTTAGCCTATAGTTTAATCATAAAACGGAAAACAATGTCTTCAACTCGTGAATGTAAGCGTGTGTAAAACTTTAATCGCTCTTTCTTGCATTTTTATCCTTTCATACACAAACCAATTTTCATTATATCCGTCAAACAATTTGATGGATGTGTTCCACAACAAGAAATGTTCTTCAATTAAACATCATTTTTAGTTTTTTAAATGAATGTTTTAAGCATAACGGAATTTCATGCGGCATATAGGGAACTTGTAGAATGATTTTGTGCAAAAATGAACAAAAATACACAAAAAGTGATTGACATGCCATTTATGACCAATCACCTGTGATTTTTACACTCATTGTATAGTGTACATGTTGTGTGGACATCCTAGGAACATTCTTAGACGTTTCCCTTCAACAATTGTCTGTTTTCAAGAAACAACTATGTTTCATAATTCAATTCAATGTGATAAGAACAGATGGTGGAAGATTAAGTTACCTAACATGTACCTACTTTCCTACCTTATCATGTTTGTCAAATTTTACTTACGTATTATTGTGTAATTATCTTTGCGCACAATGAATTGAGTGTTTTGGGCCGCGAGGGTCTTTTTCGTTCGATTTTCTAAACTGAATATCCACTAGTGTACTCTCGTGAGAGAGTTTCCCGGATGTCGCGAGACGTACAATAGTGTACACTTCGCAAATTCCACCACATACACTCACTCCTACACTCACCATATATAACTTGGGAGGGGATTGATCAAGCGATGTCAACGGATCTGTCTCCTCCCCCCCCCCCAATACCAAAACGTGTATGAGGCGGTGATGTGGGGGGGGGTACAAAAAAAATCCACTAATGAACTCTTGTGAGAGAGTTTCCCTGAAGTCACAAGACGTACATTAGTGTACGTCTTAAGAATTCCACCACATACACTCACTCATACACTCACCATATACAATCCAGGGAGGATGGACCAAGCGATGTTGATGGATCACTCTTCGCCCCCCCTCCCCCCTCAGTATGGGAAAGTGGATGAGGCGAGTGAGTAAGGCAATGTATTTGCGGGGGTACAAACAAAATACACTAATGAACTCTTGTGAGAGAGTTTCACGGAAGTCATGAGACGTACACTAGTGTACGTTTTGCCAGTTCCACCACATACAATCTCTCATACACACCATATACAATCTTGGAGGGGGGGATAGAGCGAGCAATGTCGACGGACCAATCCAAGGGGGGGGGGAGGGGGGATGGACCAAGTGATGTCGGTGAATCAATCTCCCCTTCCTCCCAATACGGGAAAGTGTATGAGGCAAGTGTATGAGGCCGTGTATCGTGGGGGTACAAAAAATACACCAATTAAATCTTGTGAGAGCGTTTCCAGGAAGTCGCGAGACCGACACTAGTGTATGTTTCACAAATTCCACCACATACACTCCCTCATACACTCTTCATATACAATCCGGGGGGGGGGGATGGATCGGGCGATGTCGACGGATTAGTCTCCCCCCCCCCCCCACAAATACAAGAAAGAGTATGAGGCGGTGTATGTTAGGGGGTAAGAAACAAACACACTAATGAACTCTTGTGAGAGAGTTTCACGGAAGTCATGAGACGTACACTAGTGTACATATCGTGACTTCCACCACATACACTCCCTCATACACTCTTCATATACAATCCGGGGGGGGGGGATGGATCGGGCGATGTCGACGGATTAGTCCCCCCCCCCCCCCCACAAATACAAGAAAGAGTATGAGGCGGTGTATGTTAGGGGGTACGAAACAAACACACTAATGAACTCTTGTGAGAGAGTTTCTCGGAAATTACGAGATATACACTAGTGTATGTCTTACGACTTCCACCATATACAAACACTCATACACTCACCATATACAATTTGGGGGGGAGGATAGACTGAGCGATGTTAATGCATCAGTCCCCCCCCCCAATATGGGAAAGTGTGTGAGACGAGTATATGAGGCGGTGTATGTGGGGGGCTACAAACAAAATACACTAATAAAATCTTGTGAGAGAGTTTCCCGAAAGTCGCAAGACGTACACTAGTGTACATATCGTGACTTCCACCACATACACTCCCTCATACACTCACCATCCACAATCTGGAAGGGGGGGGGATTCACTGAGCGATGTCGATGGATCAAACTCCCCCCCACCCTCCCCAATACGGGAAAGTGTATGAGGCGAGTGTATGAGGTGGTGTATTTGGGGGTGGGGTACGGAAAAGAAGGACTACTAAACTCTTGTGAGAGAGTTTTTCAGAAGTTACAAGACATACACGAGTGTACATTTCGCAAATTCCACCACATGCACTCCTACATACACTCACCATATGCAATCGAGGGGGGGGGGATCATCCGATCGAGAAGACATCGGGAACATAAATGTGCAAGTATTTGCGAAATGGACAGGGTTGCATGTGTATTTGTTACGTAAACAGATTCACGCGGAGTAGGTGTGTTTAGAAACTTTTTGTAGACCTAAAATAGTCGTAAATGCAAAAACTTTGTTAGAACCCTTGTAACCTTCTAAGAAACTACCATCTGACATAGGTACCTACTCATCTAACAGTGTACAAAAAGACCCTGATTAACCACACATATGAAATGCTATTTAGAGCTTTCACATGTTTGCCTTTGATCTTGGTCATGTCTTCATTTTGGATTTGTTTTTTTCAGGCAAGAGACAAAGCTTCTACATAAGTATGGGAGAGAAGGCCGTTCAATGCAATTTTTATCCATTATGTGTGTTACAAACGACCACATTTTTCTTAAAACATTTCATGACTCATTTAATGGATTCTTCAAAAGAAAGTTCCCTATCATGTGCTAATGATAAGTCATTACACACCAAGCAATGGATTATTAATTTATATTAATTATCTTTCCTTTTATGTCCATAATCTAAATGTTTCACCCTCCATTTATCTCTCTCCCTCTCTCTCTCTCTCTATCTCTCCCTCTCTCCCTTTATTTCTCTCTCTCTCTCTCTCTCTCTCTCTCTCTCTCACTTTGTAGCTGTCTGTCTCTCTCTCTCTTCCCTCTCTCAATATTTTTCTATCTTTCTCTCAATCTATTTCTCTCTTCTCTCTTTCTTTGTTTCTATTTATCTCTCTACATCTTTCTCTTCCTCTCTCTTTCTCTCTATTTCTCTCTCTCTCTCTCTCTCTCTCTCTCTCTCTCTCTCTCTCTCTCTCTCTCTCTCTCTCTCTCCCTCTCTCTCTCTCTAT
>SZWC01000910.1:278199-298375 GCA_023375785.1 Penium margaritaceum
AGAGAGAGAGAGAGAGAGAGAGAGAGAGAGAGAGGGAGGGAGGACACCCCAAGCGGGACTTGACCCAGAATTTGCTCCAACTGACAGGCCGAGTCTTTCACACTCGAGACAATCTGGCCTGGGCGCACCCTCTGTGCACACAAAGGGAATCACAGTGTGGCCTCTCCCCAGGGCAGAGACAGACCTATCGCACAGGCTGTCTAGGTCTGTGCCATGCCACAGGGCCAAGGAGGAGAAGCCATCTCCCGCACTCCACCTGCACCACTTTCCCAACCCGACTTGCATGCCCCCCCCTCCAATCTGCATGCACACTTTGAAGGCAAGCTTACACATGCAAGGGCCCACAAGAAGGCATGTATCCATGAAGGCATGTATCCATGAAGGCATGTATCCATGAAGGCATGTATCCATGAAGGCATGTATCCAAGAAGGCATGTATCCATGAAGGCATGTATCCATGAAGGCATGTATCCATGAAGGCATGTATCCATGAAGGCATGTATCCATGAAGGCATGTATCCATGAAGGCATGTATCCATGAAGGCATGTATCGATGAAGGCAAGCACAAAGGCAGCAGTCACGCACAAAAAACAGACACAAAGGCACTCACTCGCGACGAAGGTGCTTACTCACAACTCACAACAAAAGCACTCACTCACAACAAAAGCACTAACTCACAGCAAAAGCACTCACTCATAACAAAGGCACTCACGAGCACACAAAGAAACACATAGGCATGCACGCATGCTCAGAGGCACGCACGAAGGCATGCACGCACACGCGCATGCTTGGTCATTTGTGCGCACGCACACATGCACACATGCGCATTCAAGCAGGCACACATACACTCACAAACCCATGAATGGACAAACCCTTGCACACACATGCAAGAACACAGCCCACACGGATGCACGCTCACACGCACACAGTGACCCATGCACACACGAACGCACACATGCACACACTCGCGCGCGCATGCAAGGAAGCCCACAGCCACATACACACTCACACATGCACGCGTGCATGCAAGCGCGCACGCGTACACATACGCATGCACACACTTCCGCACACACGCCTGCACGCATGCATGCATGCATGCACGCACGCTTGCAGGCATGCATGCAAGCACGCATATACGCGCACATGCACGCACACTTGTACACACGCATGCACGCACACTTGTCCACTCGCATGCACGCACACTTGTACACAGGCATGCACGCACACTTGTACACACGCATGCACGCACAGACGCACACACAAGCAAGCACACACACAAGCATGCATGCACGTACACGCATGATTGCAAGCACGCAAACGTGCACGCACATGCGTGTGCGCGCTGGCAATAAGCTGCTGACCACCCCACAGCTACTGGCTGGGCATCCCACAGCCGTGATACACCTTGCACAACGTCTGTACAACAAACAAAAAAAAAAGCCCACTTGCAGCCTTTCACTTGGTTAACAGACATAGAAAGAAAATCTAGCCATGACGCTTGGCTCTCCGGATTCGTCCGCAACAAAGACGCCAGTCTGAGGTAGGTGCCCAGAATTCTAGGCAGGACTTGGAGTCATCCCGGTTAGGAATACAGAATGTATAACTCTGGCACGCACTTCACTCAAGGAGATGCAGCGCATCGACGTTTTGCAGAACGTCCAAGAGAAGGAAATGGAAAGCTTGGACGTCTCAGTTTATTATTTGGACCCAGAGAGTACTTTTCACTCTGGCACGCACCCAAGCACGCGTATGACCCATGGGGATGCAGAGCATCGACGTGCCTCGTGCATCTGGAAGCCTGGACAAATGCCAGCTGTCCGACCCGCCACACTTGCCAATAAGTGCGGAGTGCTGAACTGTCCACCATTTCCATCTGCAAGCTCCTGCTGCAGCGGGAAACCGCTGCAGCAGAGTGCAGGTGCAAGCAGGGTGCTGCTGCATCAAAGTGCTAGTGCAGCGGGACGCTGCTGGGCAGAATTGCTGTTGCTGCAAGGTTCTGCTGAAGCAAAGAATGCGCGAGCAGCACAGCATGCCGCCGCAGCAAAGTGCTGTGGCAGCAGGATGCTTGCAGCAGCAACATGTTGCTGCAGCAGGATGCTGCTGAGATTCACTCTCCCGCCTTTGAACAGGTAAGGCCTGGCGTGTCCGCCCACGAAGCAACGGCGAACCTCACCTCTTGGCTGTTCTGCTGGAGAGACGACGAGCGAACGCACAGGCTGGCCGCCTTCTTCGCCGCAGAAGACGAACGGGACGGGGCAGCCTGGGCAGGGAGGGAAGAAGGACGGAGAAGTGTCGGAGCGGCATCACCGGCCATGCTGGAGTGGCGAGCCGCGAGCTGTGAGTGCGCGACAGACGCCGCCATTGCTTCCGTCCTGACTGACTCCCGTGGAGACCAACGTTGTCTGGTCGAAAGCTGTTGTAACTCGGGGGGAGTCTTGGGGCTGAAAGTTTGGGACCAGGGAAGGCTCCGACACACAATGACAAGACACTGCTCGAGAGTTCCTGAAGACGGTCTAGGGAGTCTTCCGAAAGTTTTGATGACTAGGCCAGACTGACATGGCCACAGTGCCTAGCCGAAAGCAGCGAGGAAGCCGGCAAGCAGCTGAGACATTCGGCTGCGACGAGCAGCCGCAGGTCGCCAACGAGAAGCAGAAGATTATGGAAGGACAGAGACGATCCGCCTGAGCGTTGAGCCTGGAAATAATGGACCTTGTTTTGCCGGACTGGCCCGACTCATAACCATCACGCGCGCGAGGGCGTTGCTGGTCAGACCGCCCACGCCGAGGCACGTGACCGGGCCGCGGAGGATATTTGCTTCTCTGGAATTTCATGAAATTCGAAAGAGGCAGATTGATGCAATCAATATGGGCCAATGGGTTTGCATGGTATGTCCGCTTTACTCCACTGTGCAGAGATGCCTCCGGGCCCCTAACGAGCGTCAGAAATACAAACACCAGCTTACACGCTGAGGATTATGTCCTGAATAGGGATGAAATTCGATTTGCGTCATTCCCACGCTTTTAGCTGTGTCCCCTCCTCCCGGCTTCACCCGACGCTGCCATTTCCGTGAGGGAGATTCAGTACTCCATCCAGTCAGCAGATTCGCACCACACCACGTCAGATGAGCCACGCGTTCTGCCCATGACCAGTTGCACGCGCTTCGAATACCGTGCACTTTAACTCTGCCGCGGACAGGAACCGAAATCTTCTCCGCACTTTTCCTGAGCCACAAACACATGGCAAAAAGGCCAGAGGAATGAGGTTGGGGGGGGGGAGGGGGGTGCTTGGCGGAAGGAGACTAACATGGGGATCTACCACAGGAAGCATTAATATTTCCAAAAACTCCATTATCCAATAAAAATCAATAAATTTATGAGTTTTGAGGTGGTCTCTAACTTGTTGAATAAAGGGACCCAATGGTGACTTGCTAACATGATGTTCATTCAAAGCGTTCAATGTGTTCAATGTGTTCAATTTGCGAATCAAAATTTTACATGAAATATCAATATCCGGCTCTAATAATATATTATGGGGGCATTGAGAAGCACACAAATGTTACTAACACTCCCTCGCCACATAGTTCCATCATGTTACACTGAGCAGAACGTGGGTGGCTCATATGGATGTAGTGCGGAGCAGAATACGATTCGAGGAATCGGAAAAGTTTTATCTAGGACTAAGTGAACTTCAATGGTGTACTTCGATGGTAGGTGACGAACAAGTGAAGCGCATATGTACAATGGCAAGAGACACAATGAGGCATATGTTGGGTCTTGGGTGCCTCGGCCAAGCGACATGTGTGACGTCATGCTACGAGCGGTATTTTCAGGTCCCCATGAGAATTCAAGGGGTTCCAAGAAGATCAAAAGCGGTTTTGTAAGAGTAACGTCGTCGAAAAGTCAACCAAAGAGTATCAAACCATTGATACACTTTTGTTGACCCTTCTCGAGAGTGGTCGAACGTGTCATAACCTTTAGAAGTGAAATACTGTAAGTTTTGGCAAGTGGCCAAAATGCCCTTGGCCGATGAATGTAAACTCCTGGGGTCGATGCGCTTTAGGCCATGAATGTAAGGATAGAAGTACCCGCTCACAAGGTGTACATCTGCTACATAACATCCCCCCCCCCCTCCCCCCCCCCCGGTTTAATCACTTCACGGCGCATTCGCAGACGTAGGCTGACGAGGACGATAACATCCCTCAATGATATTATCAACATCCCGAAGGTTATAGGGCTCCTTACTATGATATGCGACATCGCACCCTCGCCACTGAACCAGATTCTCTCCCGTTTTTCCATGGCGTTGATGTGGTGATGTCTTCAATCACGTACTCTGTATCCCTATCCACTTAGATTGGAGGTGGAGGAGCAAAGTCTCTGCTAAAAGCTATTGTTCGGGTCCCAACAATGTTGTTGACGCTGAAGGCAAGGTGGGTCTCCATACTGTCTCCTAGGTATGCGAAATCAAGCAACAACTGGAGTTTTCCTTCACTCGATCTCAGACGGGCCCAAGCATGGGGTTTGAGCTTCACGAAGTCTTGTCCACGGAGTTTGATGTTTGCCAAGCTACGCAGACGCAGTTGCAAACGCTGGACATGTCATCGCTGCAATGCTTGTCCACTGCCTGCTTCATAGCTTCTTGCGTCTTCACGAGATTCTCGTGTGCTTCTTTCCAAATGCTTGTGGCGTACTGTTGGTGGATGTCGACCGTGGGAATATTGCTCAGGCTCCTTAAACCTTGTAGGTGTGTGCTTGGAAGCTTTCACAACGAGCAGGATATTACACGTTGCTGTACAAGTTGCATGGTTTTATTTAATTTTGGTGATCGACAGCTGTGTTGCCCAATTGGTTTTTGGAAGTGCGGAGGAGTTGTTCGAGCGTCAGATCGGTCTGCTTAGTTTGCTTGTCGGATTGAGGATGGAAGGCCGTTGATAGCTAGATTCGACTACCATAATGCGTCACTAATTCACACCAAAATGGCTAGTGAACCGGCCGTCTCTGTTGGTGACAGTGGTACATTGCACGTTGTGTAGGCGCACGATCTGATTTGGAATAGGCATGCTGCTTCTTCTAGATAACGGTGATTGCTGTTGGAATGAAGCATGGCATTCTAGAAAATTGATCCTCCAACACGAGGACGTCGTCATGGCCCTCTGGAATGAAAGATAGCCCTGTCACAAAATCCATGTTGATGTCGACTCATAACTTTGTCGGAATAGGGAGAGGCTGGAGAATTCTTGGCGGCCTCATGCAATGAGATTTCTGGCACTGACATTTGTCGCACGATTTGCACAATGCGGCCACGTTGGCCTGAATCTTGTACCACCAATACTATCTTTGTAGCTTCTTGAGCGTCTTGTATTCACCATGTTTTCCACTTGGACCTGTCTTGTTGCATCCCTCCAATAGCATCTGCCGCAAATCCTCATTTGTGAGTACGACGATCTACGAGTGATACCGTTGTTAGTAGGAAGTGTCAAACCAAAATGTAGTCTTGTCGTACCCGTTGAACTCCTTATAGCCCTTCGCAAACAGCTTCACGAGGTACGGGTCTGGTTCGACGAGCAACGTGTTAATCCCGGCCATCAAATAAACTTTGAGCATTCACTATGTTTGGTTTCCTAGGTTGGTACTCGATGTCATAGTCGAGTTGAAATTGGGAAAATCCATCCCTCATGTTTTTCTATGTCTAAAATTTGGCTGAGTCTTAAGACATATGAAAGCATGGTGGTCGGAGTGGATGACGCATGTTGGACATTCCAATTAACATCGCCACATCTTGAACGCGTGCACAACTCAGGGTGTTTCTTTTTTGTGCATTGCGTAGTTGATTTCTGGTCCACATTGTTTTCTCGACATATACACATGTCGGTTGTTCTCCACCACCGTTGTCTTGGAGGAGAATGGCTCTGACTGCTTGGTCTGATGTGTCGGTGGCCATGATGTGGTCCACCGTCCGATCTACCAATCGTAGGAATAGTGCCAATGTCACAATCCTTCTCGAAGAATCACCCACCTCTCATTCGTTGTCTCCCAAAGTCCACTTGGTGATTTCATTAGTGAGATGGGAGAGAGGCACTGCCACATGGACGTAGTTTGTAACGAATCGATGGTAGTAGTTATAGAATTCTAAACATACTTGCATGTCGTGAACATTGGTTGACATGCAACAACCGAATTCTACTTTGACAACAAAATTGCAAACAAAATGAAGAGTGCAATGGTCGATGTAGCACTGTCGATGATTCTTGGGGATCCATTTTGCAGATTTCTACACACAAATCTATCAAATGTTGCACTTGGTAGATGGAGAATGAAAAAAGGACTGTGGAGTCGAATTATTGACAACATATGGGACAAACTTCTTCCTATTCGACAACCACAACTTAAGTAAAATGGGTGGCAAATGAAGAATGTATCTATGTTGTATGTCGAACCTGCATGTGGGCCGACTTTAGGCATTTCCGAAGGACACATCGAATTTGCATGTCTAAAGATGGTAGGGATTTCCCAAAAACCACAACCACATCATGAGGTGATGGGTCCATGACATGGTGACATGGCAACGAACGCCATGCAGATAGCATGCAATGCTCGCGACATCAGAAGATGGTGGCAGGTGGTTACGTGTGGTCATCAATTGCAGGCGGAGTCTGTCGCCCACCTTCGATGTGAGACCCATTCCTACTCTGCACCACATGACGGTGACAATACCTGGTCATCAACCAAACAAGGTTGTGCGTGGACATGGTGTTGATTCTCTTCATTAGACGTGGTGAGTCAATGTACAGGGTACACTAGTCATGTAGTCCGTCTCAGAAAATTCCTACATACCCATTATTGTCACTAAAGCATCCCATCTTTGGGCAAGTGCCTGAAGGGTAAGGGGTAATGTGTCTGTCCTATCAGTGCCCTTCTAATCAGCCCCGCCTACCAGTCCAACCTCGGTTTCATGTGTCGCGGCACTTCGTTCAATAGTAGCTCCACCCTCATCTTGTTCGCTGCTTTGTACTTCATGGAAGACTATCTTGGATGGTCAGGGATCTTCTCTTGCACTTTCACAATACCCATCATTTTGCGTGTTGCCATATCGTCAAGGAGGAAGAAAGGTTGCCACCATTGCAAACTTTCAACACTCTCAGATCCACGCTGGTGCAACCTTGGTCAGCAGGCCAGCCTGATTTCTGCTGGATGGGGACCCGCTTCCCAACCTGCTCCACGGCCTTCCTTAACACCCACTACATAGCCTACCGTGGCACCTGCTACACAGCCTTTCATGACACCTACTACACAGCCAACCCCGGCACCCCTGCAGCGCATACCCCGGCACCCCATTTATGGCACCCATTGCATTGCCTATCCCGGCACCCCATTTACAACCCAGTATACAATCTGCCTAACTTTCCACTCAGCCTTACGCTGCCTACTGAGCTTCACAGCCTGCTCTGGCATCTTCTGTACTCTGCAACCAGTCTTTTGTTCACCCTACTACAGATGCCAATGCACAGTGGATGCATGGCCTTGCTTGACACCTGCTCCACAGGCTCGACCGGCACATGCCGCTCCACGTAATCTGAATCCTGCACATTCTCCTCATTGTCGAACCCGCTGTACACCATCACTGTGCAGCCACTACGTCATGTAACCAAAATCGTGCTCCCCCTCCACTCGCCTGGCTACCCTTGCTACACACAACCAGAATCCTACACTGTTGGCAATAGCTCAACCGCCTCGTGAGGCTCAAGTCCAAGTTGCTACTGACACACGTACAACTCTTGATGGTATGAATCATATACCTCCATAGGTTTGGTGCGCGGATCACTCGTCCATTGCTACTGTCAAAAATGTTGTGAAAATCTGATTTACAATGTTTTTTATACCATGGAGTCTTCACGATCCACATAGACGACACAACGGGTGCCATCTCCAATCAGGCATGTCATGCCAAAATGACCAATTTCGTGATAACTTCATGGGTCATGGACATCTATTTGCTAATTGACCCACAGTGCAAGTCGTGCATGTTGCAAGCATGGTGTGCGGCCGACTTGGCATCTCAGCACATATCACATGGATTGCAAGAATAATTGTCCCCCAACTTCCTCACACCATGTTCAAGCTTGAACACCTCGGTTTCACTTTTTTCTCGACATTCCTTTGATAGTATTCTAGTCATGTTACTTCTTACAATAGTACTAAATTGTGACAACTTCAATGAGTATGTGAGAAACTGGCCCATAAAGACACTTTGACCAAGTTTAGCTGGCCACCATGCTAGTCAAACATCATTCCACATTACAACATTAATGTGTAAATGTTGATCCCCTTGTGAAAGGGATTCAGCCATCTGGTTATCATCAAAGCCGTCTAGACTTCTGTGAAGTTTTATAGGTCATGCCTTGGCATTCCATGTAGTCCATGCATGTTGTAATGTATGTCCATGAGAGAAATGGGATGTCACCCCTCTTCTCAATGTCAAATAGCACCGGCAACGTTGATGCATCTTATACATCTATACATGTGCGGTACAATCTTCACTCTATGAGCAATGCAATCGGCACTCACACAACTGCAGTCAACACCCATGTCCATAGTGCTCTTCACATTTTCATGCACAGCCAAGTTGACAATGCAGTAGGTACTCATTGCAACAAAGTTATTGACAGTCATTTCACTTGCGCATTCGACCCTCATTTCACTTTTGTGATTCGTCGTAGAAAAGCACAATAACCATGGTGTTATTGACATTGGCATCCATGGTCCAGTGAGCACTCAAGTGGATATGCATTCGGCAATTGCATCAGTTTAGCACCCCACAATCGATTGAATAAGTGCTTTGGCACTAGCGCCACTGATGCCTATGGCATATGTGGCTGAAGTGCAATTGACACTTTTCTCATTGGTGGATTTCTTACCCACGAAAGTAGTACATCCAGTACTTGAGTCAAAAGTGTGATTGGTGCTCAGATTGGTTGTGCAATCTACATGTCAATGTTGTAATAAACACCTGTTTTGTAGAGAATTTTAAATTTCCAGGAGTACAACATGCACTTGTGCAAGTGGTGCATTTGGCAATAGAAAAAATATGCAAGTCAAAATGACATTGATTGTGCACTGGTGCAAGTGACTCTTATTCTCTGTGTGTTAACAGCACATACCCTATTCCAACAATCATTTTGAAAACACTGATTACCCTCTCATTTAAACCTAGTACATAACTAGGTCTTGTTTTGATTGCTAGTATATAGAATTTTGCTTTAGCACGGGCTGCTCATCACCGTCTGGTAAGCGTCTCTCCACCCCTTTCTCTTGGTGGGATGGGAAGGCGTAGGACATGCAAAAGGAAACTGCTGTCCATTTGCACACATCACTCATGGAAGATGCTATTAGCCTTGTGAGTGTCCTTACCCAGATGGCCTCTGTTATTATAGATGCACCTATAGCAGCCACAACTATGTTTTCCCCAGCTGCTAGAGCTTCGCGTGAACCGGCCTTGACCTCGGTAAGGCGTGCTACTAAGGCATACAATGAGGCTGCAGTTTTCTTTGGCCCCATTGATGCAGCCACCACTGATATAGGCACACAGATATCTACAACAACATCAGCCATCGCATGAACGACAACCTTAGCTCCATCTACTAGCGACAACTGCAGCCTCCTTCCGCACTTCTACTTCAGCCATTGTCACCGCAACATCTACTCCATCTCCTGCCTCTAGCTTCATCACAACGACATTCTCCATTATAGCTATCTTCACCATCCTAGGCGCTGCCTTCCCCCATTGGAGCACTTGCCCTATGTTTTCTCCTCTACTTGCCTTTCTGTGGAGCCCGTCTCCCTCTTTCACAATGTGATCTGCTCTTGCATGTTGTGTCTGCCTGCATTCTATCCTTGCGCTGTCTATAGTGGCTTGTCATGTCTGACTCGGGTTGGACTGTCCCACAGTGTCCAGACCCCTTGCCTAAGGCATCCCCATATTAACCACGCCCGCTAAGACTAGAGAAACTCTTCCAAAATCTGTCCGGCAGGCCCCTCACGTTGTCACCATGCCTATTGACAACGAGTCAGTCATTGTAGCTCTTGAGTGCCAGATGGCTTGCGCTCTCAAGGCTCAGCAGGAGGCTGAAGACTGCCTTAAGCTAGCAGAGGACAGTCGTGCCGCTTTTGTTGACGTGTTAGCCACTATGGTACTATGTCTACTGTCCCGCATGGTGGTACAAATACTGCTCCTACCGCTTGCACACCTTCTACCTCGAACACTTCTAGTGTTGCACAGGCTGGCATGCCTACAATAGCAATCCCTCTTGTTGCGTTGCGCCAACATGACTTCTTCTCGCAGCCACCTACGCTCACCTCTGGGCTCACCTTCTCCTGTTTGGAAGAGTGCTTCTGCACCTAAGCATTGGAGGAGCAGTTGTGGGAGTAGTACTCTCCCAATGTTCCTCCCTACACACCTCTAGCTACTAATTTTGCTCGTGCTATTCATGCCCTCATCACCGCTAGACCTGAGGCGCTAATTCATGATGTTGGTAATTCTAATGCTAACCCTCCTTTTTAGCGCCTCCCTAATCCTATTGGCGCCCATGCCATAATGCGTCGTCGGACCATTGTCACTAGCTTAGTCAATCATAGCGCGCTTACAGTCCAGTTTAACACGCTCCATATGCATACTAATGATACTGCTGATGAGTAACGGGTTCGTGGTCTCAGGCTCCTTTGCGAGCTTGGTGACATAGCGCTTGGCCGGCTCTCTACTGGCCTCACCATGGTCAACGACCCCATTCCGGAGCTGTCTGTCCTCCTTCCTAACATCAAGGGGGATGGGCTCCCGCTTCTTGCCTTGCAGACCGTTCCACCAAAGTCTCCACCTGTGGTTGGGGCTCTCGAGGACTTCACCTCCGAGCGTCTTGTTTCCTCGTGGACTCGTCTACCAAACGAGTGCCTAAACCGCTTTGCTATCATGGGTATCGCTATAGCCATTACTACCGCCACACCCACCTCTTCGTTTACATCTTCCTCTTCCTCTTCTTCCTCGTCCTCTTCTAGCTCCGCCCATGCCTCCCAGGGCCATGGAAAAGGCAATGATAAGGACAAGGACAAGGGCGCCACTACTCCACCACATTTCCTCAACGCCATCGTGTGCTGGAACTGCGACTCCTTTGAGCACTCTATCTGCACCTGCCCCATCCCTCGAGATGATCTTTGTCTCACTCAGGCAATGCACACTCACTAGGATCGCACCTCTAGCTCCTTCTTGGAGTCCTCGACCTCCATCTCTTGGGCCACCTACCCCAGGCTGACCCTCTCTACGCCCAAGCCCACTCCATCACTGGCGTGCCTTCTCCTCTGTAGTATGGCCCATATCCCTTGGGTTGACCTCCTCCGTACGGTGCACCCACGTATGTTGGACCCCCATCCTCTCCCTACAACACAATACTGTGGTTTCATCCTTCCTTCGCCATGTCCTCTCCTTCCCCGCCGGTGTCTGTTGATGTAGACCATGATCATTGGGAGTGCCAATTTGAGAAATCCCTCCTTCATCTTTTTTGCCTTCGTGATCAAGGAGGTGAGAGTGTTGCTCCGCTCGCTAGAGGTATCGCTTTTCAGATTCACAGTGTCCTTCATGGGGATCCCGCCAGTCACGTTCTGGGCTTCTTGTGTAGGTCTGTCTCGTGGGAAAAGTAGAGGTAGTCCGTCTTCCTTCCTCACTGGCCCTCCTTTTGTTCGCTACCCGGATCGTCCACACCCTCCGTTGGCACTGTTGCGACCTCAGGGGTTCTGTCCTTTGTGTGTGTTTCCAGTGGCTTTTGGATCCTTGACACTAGGACGGCCCACAACATGACGTTTGTTTGCTCTTTGTTTGTTTCATTTGGCCTTATCCGGACCGTTCGTTTTGTTTGTACTGGATCCGGACTATTGCTCCCTATTCAGAGTGTTGGATTCATCCGTTTTGTTAGCCCTAGTGGTGTCCTATATCTGCCTGATTTTCTGTATGTGCCTTCACATGAGCTCAACCTCCTATGTGTGCCGTCCCTTGATGATCAAGATATGGAGTTCATTGCCAGTGGTGGTGTTAGCACTGTTTGTCAACGTCCATCCGGTTGTGCTGTCTTACGTGGCGTGAAGTGTGGCAAGGTCTATGATGTGTCCTTGCATGCCTCCTCCACTCCCGCGACGGGCACTGCTCTCGCTCACAGTGCACCCTCTCTCTTGCCTGACCTTGTTAGCCTCTTGCGCTGTCGCCTTGATCATGTCCACACTTATGCCATTCACAACATGCTTCCTCATAAGCCTACTGTGAGTCTTTCTCCCTTTACATTCTGTACCCCTTCCCCCAATAACTATCTTGACTGTGTGTAAGGGAAGATGTATCCCTCACATTTCTCTTCCTCTGTGTCTTAGTTCATCCATCCTCTCGATCATGTACATGCAGATGTTATGGGACCTATGTCTTGTGTCTTGCTAACGATTTGTCTTGCTTTTTCTAGGAGATGAGCGGTTAGTGCCTTCGTCCCACCGCCCGTCTCCTTGATTCTTGTGGGGTGTGTCTGGAGACCTCAACTCCTTCCATATTCCAACAGAATGGTTTCTCCAAGTGTTGGAATTGGACACTTGCCGATGGCATTCACACCCTCTTGTCTGAGTCTGGCCTATGTTCTCTCTTTTCCTCTGAGACTGAGTTACATGAAGTGGGTATAGAATCGCGTCCCGCACGGTCCTCTTCTCCACACTATCATACCTTTTGAGCACTGACATGGCTATCGGGCTGAACTTTGCCTAGCTTGGGTCTGGGGTAGTATTGCCTTTGTATGGCTTCCAGAGGATCCGTGTGACAAAAAACATTCTCCTCGTGGTCGACTGTGCCCCTTTCTTGGCTTGTGTGCATAGTCTAAGGCTTGAAACTGCTGGGATCCTATTCGTCAGCGTGTCATCGAGTCTCATGACGCCCTATTCTTTGAGTCTGTCTTCCTTTGTGTCCTCAGTCGTCTGTCCCTTGCCTTCTCCCTTGTACCTCTCTCTTGAGGAGGGAAGTCAGTCTTATAACCTGGGCAGTCCGTGCTGGTTTCCTATAGGTATCACCCTCATGGCAGTCACCGTCATCTGGTCCTGGGCACAGTCTACGCACATCCTCTATCAGCTCCTCTCCTATCACATACTCCTTCCAGTCCGCCTCGATCCCGTCACTTTCAGCTCCATCCCGTCCGGTCACACGTTTTGTAGCCGATTCACTTGTCTCTTCCCCTGTTCATGTGGCTGACCCACCTCACTTAGCCACCAGTGGTCCTGCTCCAGTGTCCCCTTTCATGCAAGGTGGGCGCCTTTGCACGCTCCCTCAATGTTGTAGTGCCTCCATGGCCTCTGTACGCCCTCCTCAATCTCAGACTGCTTAGTGTCCCGCCCTCCCTATTGGTATAGATGCACTGAGCTTGGCCATGGGAGTTGTCAACCCAACTTCCTCCCTTAGCTATGAGCTCGTAGCCATGGATCATGCGTTGGCTTTGAATGTGGGTATCTCCAGTAACGTTTCCGAGTGTCACGCCATGTCGGCCATCATGGCCTTACCACCTGAATTGAGCACGGTACGCCAAGCACACGCACCCACTGATGCTCAGCAGTGGGAGGCCTCCATGCATGATGAGCTGAACGTCCTTGATAACCACACAATATTGTTTAGAAACACCTATACTATTCCCTCGGCATTGACCGTGGCCGTTGCTGGGGCGAAGTGGGATACTTTGAGAACCCTGTCAACGACCACGAGGATTGCGTCATATCCGTCGGGTGGCCGCATGCACCAGGTTGATGTTTCCTAGCTAGGACTTGATATCATAGTCGAACCCGGATTCAAAGAAATCCATCCATCACGTTTGCCGTCGACTGAGGTTTGGTTGCGTTTTCACATCATTCAACGCATGGTTGCCAGTGCGCACGATGCATCGGCGGCACTCCAAGTAACACGCCATGTCTTCGATGCATTTACGACCGCCAACATCTCTTTCCCGTATACAACATAGTTGAGTTCCTTTCCTTGTTGTTTTCAAGATATGCAGGCAACCAGTGGCTCACCGTTGCTGTGGTCTTGCAAGAGGACTGTGCCCATGGCTTGGTCTGACGTGTCTATAGCCATGACGTAGTCAACTGTTGGATGGGCTAATCGTAGGGTAGGCGCCGAGGTCAGAGCATTCCGTAAAGCGGTGAACACTTCTTTTTCGCTGTCTCCCCACCTCCACTCGTTTTCCTTTTGAGTGAGTTTGGAAAGAGGCACTGACAACCCGGCGTTATCCCATATGAATCGCTAGTAGTAATTTCAGAAGCCGAGGAAAACTTGAATTTCTCGAACGTTGGTCAGCATTGGCCAATCAGAGTCTGCTGCCACGTTTTTTGGATCCATGGTGATCTGCCCACCGTTGATGACGTGACCCAAAAACGCGATCGAATGGCTACCGAAGTCGCAATTCAAGAGTTTTCCAAAAACAATCTCTCTTCGTAAAACTTCTAGAGGAGTTTTCAAAGATGTCCATCGTGCTCCTTCAAAGTGCGGCTGTACACCAAAATGTCGTTGAGGTACACCATGATAAAATCGTCGAGGAATGGGCGGAAGATGTTGTTCATTGCCGTCATAAACGTTGTAGAGGTATTTGTTAGTCCAAACAGCATCAACATGAACTCGAAATGCCCGTAGCAAGTTTGGAACGCCATTTTCTTGATGTTGGCATTTGCTACGCGAATCTGGTGATAGCTTCTACGCAAGTCGATTTTGCTGCGAGCTCCATGGAGTTGGTCAAAAGGCTCGTCAGCTCGGGGAAGAGGATAGCGGTTCTTGATGGTAGTGTCGTGCAACACCAAATAGTCCTTGGAAATCTGCATCTCACCAGTTCCATTTTTAACAAATGATATTGGTGCGACGTATGGTGATGTGGATGGGCGGATGAACCCTTGACCGAGCATCTTGTCAAGTTTTTTTAGCTAGGTCATCTCGTGATCGCTCATCCGAAAGGCCCATGAAACCGTAGGTCTGCTGCCTGGCTTTAGTTTGATGTGATGGTCGATGTCTCATTGAGGAGGTAAGGTTCTTGAGAGCTCGTCGGGGAAGACATTCGCAAGATCTTGGAAGAGTGGTCCAAACTCTTTGGGTACGATCGCGAACGTTGTTGATGCCCATGAGGCTAATGAGGCCAATGATGAGTCAGCTGCTGCCATTTCGCTTCTTCCGTTGGCTTGAGATGTATGAGCCACGCACGAGCTCCACATCGCATGTAGTGCTTCGCCATGTTGAGCGGCATTGGCGGCACAGGTTGTCGCTTTTCAGCTACCCGGCTTCTACCTCTTCTGGTTCCGCTGTCGGCTTTTGTTCAATACGCAAAAGTTGTCGTTTGGCCCCATCGATCTCCACGTAGACGTCAATGCTGTTCCAGTCGACTTGCAGATTGTTCCAAAACGGGAAATCTCGTCCGAGGATGGTTTTGTGATCCCTCATTAGACAAGTCCTCGCCGTTACATCGCGTACATCTCCCACTTGTAGTCGATGTGGTTCTCGGAGTCTCTGTATTTGCTATCTCTTGTCAACGGTTCAACACCCCTGGTTCAGTTTGCAAACCCAGTTTGTGAACCATGTCATTGCTCACGCAGCTGTGTGAAGCTCCTCTTTCCAATAGTGCCGGTACCATTTTGCAAGTTTTGGATCCTTGAGGCTGAAACATTAGTTGTATCGCTGGTTGGATGTCCTCGTACCCCTTGTTGAACTTTGCGATCTCACAAACCCCATGCCGGAAAGTAAGCCGTTCAAATAGGCGATCATTTGGTCCAGATCGCTCCTCACGGACAAGAGTTGCGTCTTTTACTCTTGCTGTTTGCCGTTTCATGACTCATTTCTTTGCGACCTTTCCCCCCTTTTGGCGTGCTACTTGCTTCAACAACTGCAAGCGATGTCCTCGGGTTTTTTTATATTTTTAGCAGGTTTGAGAATCTATCTGGTCGACGGCATCCACTTTTTTCCCATCAGAGTCGAGGAGTATGTCGACTATTTTTTCCCACGATGATTGTGGTTATGTGGTCGCCAGCTGTAGGATTGCTAGATTCAAGCGATGTAGTCGACGGTATTCTAAAACGACAAGTAGCCAAAAATCGCTTGTCAGATACCTTGCTTGAGGCTGTTGTTGTAGTGAACCAGAGTTCGTTAGGGGCGATGTCTGCTCTGGTGATGATCTCGCAAAATCTTCGCGTGTACTCAGCCAAACTAGACTGCTAACGGAGATGTCGGAGCTTGTATTGTGCGTCAAACTTTTCGTTCAATCGTCCAGAGCGTGCGAGCACTGCGCAAGAATTTGTTCTAGTCGGTTGGTGGCGTCAGCGCATTTTGTCATTGTAGGTTGATCTGCTCCAAGGTTAGGACGCCTGCGGTTTGCGATGTGAGACGAGCGCTGTTTGTTGTTGATGATGCTGTGCCGGTCTCCTGCTGCCGTTGGATGGTCTTTAGATCGGACCACCAACTTAGCGCTGTGCCACGTAAAAGCTTGGCCGTCATGTCAATTTCCTTCTGATCGTCGTTCACCATAGCAGCGGTGAAGTACACCTCCATCGCTGAAGTCTTTGTTGAAGACCCTCTGCCGGTCGTCGGTTGCGCTCGGTCGCCTTATGTCGTTGTCGCGAAATCTGTGAAATCTTGACGTGCGAGATGCGCTGACGGCTTGGGCAAGGTAGTTCCCCGGAAGGGTAATGTAGTCGGATGCCTCTCCAGCACCACTGCGCTCTGATACCAAGTTTCACGCCGAACGGAGCGTAGATGGTGATCAAGTACAAGTTGCGAGGCGGAGCACGAAGTAGAATTTGAGACACGAGAAATTCATGAATAACGATAAGTGTATTTGGATGAAAAGTGTCGAAATGATCGAACATATGTGTACAAGTGTTGAGTTATGAGCGAGGCATTGTCGGGGTCGTTGGGTCAATAGTCGAGCGACGCGTGCAGTGTCGCATCGTGAGTAGTTGAATTCGAGAAGGTCCGCCAAGAAATCAGGGGTCTTCAAGAATCGACGGTGGAGATGCGAGATTCATCTTTGTAAATCCATGTTCGTCTCCGTGCGTCGAGAAGTTGACCGAAAGGTCGTGGTACTTATGTCCCAGATTTGCGAGAGTGGTTGAAGTTGTCAGAAGGTTTGGGAAGATTCATCGAGGACGGGGGCAGTTGGTCGGTTTGCCCTTAACCGTCTGAGGGAATATCACGGTCTCGCAATGTGATGGGCTGTTTGTATAATAACAGAAATGCCCATTCGGAAAGATTAGGGTCTAGTGTACGTCTGGTACGCAACATCATACACTAGTCCCTCATCTTTCTGAATGGGCATTTCTGTTGTTATAAAAGCAGCCCATCACCTTGCGAGACCGCGATATTCAATCCGAAGGTCAAGGGCAAACCGGCCAACTGCCCCCCTCCTTCGTACATGTTCCCGAACCTTCCGACAACTTTAACTACTCTCACGAATCTACGAGAGAAGTACCACGACCTTTTGGACGACTTCTCGAAGTACCGAGACGAATCTGGGTTTATAAACATGCATCTCGCATCTTAAGAGTCGATCCTCGAAGACCCCCGATTTCTCGGTGGATTTTCTCGAATCTTACCACTCACAACGTGACCCTGCAGTCGTCGCTCCACATTTGACCCAACAATCCTGACTATGCCTCATTTGTTACTCGTCACTTGTATGTATATGTTTGATCATTTCGACACTTTTCATTCAAGTACAGCGACTGCTAATTACAAAGCTTCTCAAGTGTTCCAGATTCTAAATTGTGTTCTGCCTCGCATCTTCTACTTGTTCACCATCTATGCCCCATTCGGCATAATACTCACTTTGCACGATCGGTGACTTGCATCACCGATTGGGAATAGCCATCCCATAGGAATGGCTTTGTTTGTTCTTAAACTTTTAGGATATTTGGTGTTCATATTGAACTTCAGGATATGCAAGGCTTGTGTAGACGCTTGCGTAGATACTGCGCCCGACGAAAAAAGATGGTGCAACGTGCCGCCATTTTACCGCACTTCTCGGCGTGACGTCGCGGCAAGCCCGGCTGTAGTGGGAGGGGTGGGGGGTGGGGGGGAGTGGGGGATGGGGGGGTGGGGGACGGGGGCGGGGGGAGCAGGGAGGCGCCCGATGCGTCGTGCTCCGCGACAGCCGGTACGAGGCGGCAACGCTCGCGCTTGGGAGCGGGGAATCAGTGGGCTTGCTCACGGGTGCAGGTTCTAGGTCCGAGTTGCTCAACATTAAAAGTGATTTTCTCTTCGTCCCATCGACAAGTCCCGCATTGGTCAGCCGTCTGACCCTGAAACGTATATAGACGCGTACGAGGACATCGCTCCGGCAATTCGTCAACGCGAGAGCTCAGACACCTCTGCTCCCCTCTTTTCCCGCTGTCCAACACAAGACCCAGCAACATGGCGCTCTCAGTTCAGCCGCAGGCGCTGTCTCTGCGATCCGGCACGGACGCGCAGGCGACAAACGGACACCCTTCCAGCGCTGCCGATGTCGACCACTGTGGCATCGAGATTAGCTTCATGGGGGCCGAGCCCGCCGCTCGCTCCACCTACGTCTACGTTGTTAACAGGCTTGCGGAGGATCTCGTGCTGGTCAGCGCGCCGCAGCCGGAGGACAATCCCAACGGCTCGGGCATCTGGACCGAGGCATGGGTGCCGCCGGCCACCATCACTGCCTGCTCCCTGGAAGCGTATGGATGCCAGAGCAACGAGCCTGACGGCGAAAGCGACGTCACCAATGCCAGAGTGACGTACAAGGGCGCGAGCAGCGGACGGATGTACACGTTCTCCACATCTGTCCCATTCACCGGGGAGAACCACGCAGAAGCCACGCCCTCCAGCGTCAGAGTGGTCGTAGGCGAAGGCAACAACAACATCGTCACCTTCATTGTGGACTAGATGGAGTCGGCGCAGTGCAGTTAACTCGTTCTGTACATTTAGGCCAAAGGGGGAGGGCGGGGGGGTGAGGGGGGATGAAGATAATGCACATTTATTTCACAGGCTGCCGATTATTTTGCGATGTGTCTGTCTTGCCGCGTCGTGCCACTTTCTTTGTTATGAACTAACAGCAAACTTGTATTCCACCCATGCGTATGCGCATTTGATTTTGCATTTGTGTGTGTGAGTCCCTTGAAAGGACCGGAGATCAACGTCCTCCGTTCAGTCCGTTCCAACGGGCCAAGGGGACCTCGCCGCGGGGCATGGCGAGGTTGTCTGCAACCGGCAAGACCTCAGCTCAGACTTGCGCTGCTCAGCGCAGCGGAGAGAAACGAAACAGCAAAATAGCAAAGTGCATGGTCCTGGAGCTTGGGAGTTTGTGCTCGCATGTTTGTTTGCTCTTCCAGTTCCTTCCTGGTTCAATCTAGAATGCTCCTGGAGCATTGTTCCATGACACAGAAGACTTCTGTGTTTGAAATTTCTGTCAGAAGTTTCAGTTCAGCCGTACCCTGAGTTTGCAACACAGAGTTACAGCCATCCTTGGGAATGTCCTTGATGACTGTCCATTGGGATCTTCGAAGGTGTGTGTCAGCCCTGTCACCTTGAGGGTCAGTCCTGTGACAGGACTGACCCTCAAGGTGACCCTCAAGGTGACAGGAGTCCTGTTACCTTGAGGGTTAGTCCTGTCACTGCCAGTAACAACATGTAGTTCTATTTTATGCTTTCTCGAATGCCACCATATTTTCGTCTCGTCCCTGCCTTCACACTAGGTCTCTTACATCTTGCTGCCGGATTGACTGGAATTTTACGTTGGGAGTAACCTCGTCCGTCTTGCTTTGCGATTTATTCCAGTGTTCCCCCTACTCGGGAAGAAGTCAGCAGTGAAAACTTCCAGCTAGGACTTTCTATTCTCAATTGTGAGGCATGAAGCATGCTTCTCACACCATTGGAACTCAAAGATGCACATGAAGCAAGCTGTTTTAGCTCAATAAGTGGATTTTGTAAAATGCTGAAGGTGGATACACCATTGTGCTAGTTATCACATATCACATAAAGGAGGATGAGTAAGGAAGTTGCAAAGTCACCCTGGCGGTCGCCGAGCAAGCCAAGCTGGCCATGCTGCTTGCCCCATCCTCCCCCCTCTCCCTCTCTCCCTCCCCCACTGTTCCTCTCTCCCTTCCTCCCTTTCTCTTCCTCCCC
>SZWC01000910.1:310092-324411 GCA_023375785.1 Penium margaritaceum
TGGCGCCCGCAGGCTTCTGAGGGCTTTCGCGAGTGGGTTCGTGAGCGCTTTCCGTGGGTTCAGCTGCTCTACATCCCCGCTGGCTGCACTTCAAAGCTGCAGCCATGCGACATCGGGCTCCAAAAGCCCTTCAAGGGTGAGGTGTCGAAGGGCTACTCCTCGTGGGTGGGTGACAAGCTGCGCGAATCGGAGCATGTCAACCTTGGCATGCGCGCAATCAAGGATGCCGCGGTGAGCTGGATGCTGAAAGGGTGGGCCCACCTCCGCAAGAACCCGACCATCGTGCACAACGCTTGGCGCGAGGGAGGGTGGAACAAATGCTTCGACGTTGACTTTCAGCGCGTAGCGGGGTCTGATCTTGTGAACTTTATGGTTGAGTCGGACCACCAGGGGTTTGAGGAGGAAGATGCTGTTGCATGATGCAAACCAGTGTATGTATGTTTTAATCCATGTTTTGTTTTCCTGCATGTTCCTCTCTATCCCGGTCCCACTCTCCTGTCGTCTTTCGCTGCCCACACAACACGTTGACATGCCCACACGGTTCGTAACGAAATCACGGAACACCGACATTTGACCCCAAATGCAAGCCTAAAGCTGCGAACACAATCCCTAGACCACACTACCGAAGAAAGTACAGGAGTGCCCTTTTTCAGAAATATTAAACCGTATTCGTTATCAACGGATAAATACAAACTTGTAGCCGTAATAAAGAATTCGTTGAGCAAAAAAATAATAAACTAACGAAATCATAAAGCACTAGGGTAATGCTTTAGTACCTCACCAATGTATTTGGTTTGGTTGAGTTTGATTGTGCCAATTGCTCGGTTGTAGTGGATGGTGATCCCAAGGTAGTACTCAAGAGGAACCGTGTCCTTCATTTTGAACCTTTTGCTGGGGTGAGACTTCAGCTCATCCAGCAACTCGACCAAAGACGAGCATATGATCAGATCATCCACATATAGTGCAGCTAACATCAACCCTCTCCCATCATCACGCAGGTACATGCTCGGGTCATTCTTGCAATGCACCAAGTAGAGACCGGTCATAAAACTGTCCATCTCTTTGTACCATGCCCTTGGGGCATGTTTCAGACTGTTGAGCGCTATCACCAACCTGCACACCTTGACCTTGGGAGCTTTGACTCCTTTGGGCACCTCCATCAACACTTCCTTGTCAAGCTTCTTGTAAAGGAAAGCTGTCGTGACGTCCATCTGGTGTATCTCCAGGTTCTTTGCGTCTGCAATGGCAAGGAGAGAGTGGATGGAGGCAAAGGTCAAAATGGGTGCAAACGTCTTGTCATAATCAGTGCCCGAGCATTGAGAAAACTCCCTTTCCACTACCCTCGCATTGAACTTTTTGATTTTTCTCTCTTGCTTCTTCTTCACTCGGAGGATCCACTTGGATCCCACCATGTTGGCCTTGTCGGATCTATCCACGAGCACCCACGTGCCGTTCTCGGCAATGGACGCGAACTCGCTGTCCACCGCCTCCTTCCACTTGGCCACATCCGGGCCATTCATCGCCTCCGCCACTATGGATGGCTCTCCTTGAGCCAGGCACGACCAGCTAAGGCCACTCCAGTCGTCCTCATACTGCAAAGGTACTTTCTTTGGTCGCAAACTGCACCGGGGTGTTGGTGCGACTTCCTCCTTTCCTGCTGGTACTACCACAGGTGGTGGTGTGTTGACGTCGTTGTCGGAAGAGTCATGAGACTCCAAGTCAGACTCGTAAGCCTCGGACGCCTTGGTATCCACGTCCATGTCAGATGCCACATCATCCTATACACCTGCACTCCCAATCCTACTATCTGCTGGGAAAGCGAGCCAGTTGTCGAGTGCTTGGTCTCTGGACTCAAGCAACACTATCCACTCTCTTGCCTTGAGAGCGAGGATCAGCAACTCTTCCTTTCCAAGGGTGCATCCTTTAGACTCAACATCGCGGCTCCTCACAAGCTTGCCTACTGCATGGTCCTAAAGCCGATAGGCTTTGTATGACGTGTCGTATCCAACCATGATGCACTTTTTGGGAAGTGCATCCAGCTCGCCTCCACCTTCTCATGACTGGATCTTCACCCATGCAGTTGACCCGAACACCTACAGATAAGAGGAGTTGGGTTTTTCTTTCCGACCATGCTTCTTGTGGGGTCTTCAACTGCTTGGCGTGCTCATTTCCACACTTTTGTAAGGCGGTTGCTGGTGTGAGGTTCAAGAGGTAGTAGGTCGTTGTTACAGCTTCAGCCCAAAAGCGAGGTGGGAGCTTGGCGTCAAAGAGCATGCTTCACACCATGCCGAGTAGGGTCTAGTTCATCCTCTTGGACACGCTGTTACTTTGGGGGTTATGAATGGTGGTTTGCTTGTGGCGGATGCCATGATGCTTGAGCCAAGGCTTGCATGCCTCGTACTCACCCCGGTTGTCACTTTGGGGTGTCTTCACCTTCTTGGATGTTTGCCGCTCTACAATGGTTACAAACTCGAGGAGCTTTTCCTTGACCTCTCCCTTTGTTTTGAGGAAGTAGATGCACAAATTGTGGCTATGGTCATCGATGAAGGGCAGGAAGTACTTGCTTCCTCCGTTAGAAGTCATACAAAAGGGTCTGCACACATCACTGTAGATCAGGTCCAAGACATTCTCCGCTCTTTGACCTCCTCTCCCAAACGGCTTCTTCTTTGCCTTTGCTTGGAGGCATGGTTCACACAACATACACCCTTCTCCATGCTTCATGGTGCACCCTTTCATTCCACGGACCACCTCTTTCTCCTCTATCTTCTGCAACATGCTGTTGTCCACGTGGCCAAATCTTCGGTGCCACAATTCAGTGTCAATGTCGTTTGTTGATGTGGCGACCGCAACAGTGGCCGGCAGTGCATCTTTTGGCTTCGGTGCCATTATCTAGGTGGCACATGCTAGTCCCTCATTCAACACCTTGGTGACTTTGGTTTGAAGCACGTAGAGCCTGTCGACTCATTGAACTTGAAGTATGAGGTCGTCTTTGGTACGCAAAATTTTCATGTCCTTATTTTTCAGGGCCATGGCATCCTTGTTAGTGAACTCCATTGTCATGTTGTTGTTAGTGATTTATGATACCGACAGCAGGTTTGCTGCGAAAGAGGGCATGTACACCACCTTTTGAAGATTGACCTCCTTCTCGGCACTAATCATGTTGAACGTGATCACCTTGTCCCCTTCACTCATGGCTTGGATGACGCCGCCGTTTGCACACTTAATGCGCAACGTTAGATTCAGCTATGGAGACAAGTTCACCCTTCTCTTTTGAGGAGTGGTGGTTGGTGCCCGAGTCAAGGGTGCATGCCCCAGTCCTAAGGAGCGCTGCCTCCTTCATGGGCAACCCTTCAGCCATCATGTTGATGAGCTCCTTTTTCTCCTTCCCACTTTCGTTCCCGCCCTCTTTCCTTGGACTATGACAGTCCCTAGCCCAGTGCCCAGCCTTGCCACAGTTGTGATAGTTGCCAGGCTTCTTGGAACTCTTCCCACCACCATTATCTTTCCCTCCACCACCACCGCTTCTGCTGTTGCCTTGACAGGAGTGATAGTTTGCACCTTGTCCACCAAAGTGAGAGGCATAGGCTTAAATGTTTGCCTCACTGCCACTACGACGCATTGACTGGTTGCGGACGTGATCGGCAACAGCCTCATACGTCAGATCTTTCTCAAAAAATACAGTCAACGTGCATCCTGTGATGTGGGAGTCTTGATTCCCGTTGATTGATGTCACAAGTATGGCAAGAGCCATGTTGTTCTTCACCGTCCATGCTGCAAAGTCAGCCTCATCTATAGTCAATATCGCATCGGCAGGTGCTCTCTTGGTCCCTTTTAGGATGTCGAGGTAGCCACGCACATTCATGACAATCTCAATCTGCCGTTTCCACAAGGGAAAACGTATCTCCGTGAATTTTGACATATCCGCCTCGAGGCAGGCTTGATTTGGATCTGCCATTTTTGGTAGTTGCGCGTCTTCTCTGTTTCATTGCTACTGTGCTTTGCTCAGGTTGATGAGGCTGAAGGTGCTGCTGACTACGACTGTTGTCAAAGGTGCAATTGGTTTTGTTGCATACCCATTGTGCCGATGATCACCTAAAGGGATGGTGGTGTCGTGAGAAAAGTAGACTCGAGGTCGTACCACCTTCTAAAGGGGTAGAGCTTTATCCCGTTGGGGCTCGAGGGTCTTTTCCAACACGGACAGAGCTATTCTTCGTTCCCTAGTTTTCCACGTGCACGCACCCTACCTGAAGAATCCGATGGAGCCGATGGAGCAGATGGAGCCGTCCGATGTTCATGACCCTTTCGTACATGTGCGCCCTGCAAGACCACGCACGAGTCCGTCCTGGAAGCGTGCCTTAGAACCAGAAGTGTGGGCTTATAACCCTCTGTCAATGCGCCAGATAGCAACGGTCTAGAAAATGAGTCCCGACATGGGTGGCCGCAACCGCTCTTGGTATTTCAACCAAGATAACACATCACCCTTGAACGAGGTATCCACACTTCAGATTTGTTTAGTTTGCAACCTCGCAAAGTCTGCATGAAGGTCTTTAGGCTACATTTGGCATGCCACAATTTATGAAATTGCTCGACTAGTTGAGAGGAATCCGCTCAACTGTACGGATCCGCTTCGACGGAAGTTGACGTTTTCCTAGGAATCGTTTGGCTCACATGACCTCGTTAACAATTCTTTTCCGGTCAAGCACTCCGCTGCCCGTGGCATTTTTTTTCGTGTTCATTGTGTCTCGGCGGCATCCCATTTGTCCTATTTCGCTGTTGTTCGCTTCCTAGTGCAACATGCTCCCCTAGAAGAATTATTGGCAGCCATTCCAACCTCGGTGCAAACTGCTTCAAAGCATTGTTTGCGACAGGAAATGACAAAGGATCGTTCGTATTCGTTCCAGTAGAATCTTGTAGAGGACAGTCACCATGCAATGAAATATCTACCCGCATCCTACGTGGCGAGAGGACAGCTGCATGAAAACGATGTGGAGGGCTGTTCGAGTAGACATTCGCACGACTTTGTCCAAACAACCTCTCAAATCGGGGACCGTTCAGTAGTGCGGATTCCTCTCACTTAGTCCTCCAATTTTGTACATCGTGGCATGCCAAACATACCCTTAGTGTCTACCCTTGGTTGGACACTCTGTGAGGAGTCTCAAAGGCAAAAACGGTGAATGGATGCATGCAAGGTATAGGCTTTTGTACTTAAAGAGCTTTCCTAATGCTTCTGCTTACAGTGGCTCCGCAGAAGCCAACCTCAGCCTACAGTCCCACTTGGTGTGTCCTAAGACTGCCAAGTGTCATCCTCAAGGTAGGCTCAAGTAAGCTTTGTAGAAGCTTCCTATCCCACAAAGAAACAATGCAACCGTCGCGGGATTTGAGCCCGCGACCCATGAGCTCTGGCCCCTGTCCCAACTAGGCCACACAGTTGTGTTTCCTATGATGATCTCCATGGGACATACCCATTATAGGCAGTGCATTCCTGGCCCATCTCAGAACAGACCAAGGGGACGTAATCCATAGAGCAATGCATGCCTTGTATTTTTGTGCAACCAGCCAGCTAGCAGCTAGCCAGTGGACAAGGTACATACCATTCAACATTTAGGACATGCATTGGTTTGCACAGATTGTCCATGTTTGACGCACCAAAAAAATTGAAAAATTATGTTAAAGTTGATTATGAATGAATACATGCGTTTCCGTCAATGTTGATCATTCGTTCTATTTCCTTAGAGTCGACATTCTGTGTCCACAACATCTTAAGATCTGTTTCAATGAGTGCTAGGACCAATATCCTCCTTGATTTTCTTGCATGATAGCACACGCTCGTTAGGACTTCAATGTTATGCCAGTCGGAAGTGTAGATGGTGAACACAAAACTATGTAGGATAAAGCTCAGTTTGGAATTTTAGAAGACCTGAGTAATTTATAATTTGCATCAAGTGTACTTCGATGATAAGTGTCGAGTGTGTCAAACACACGTATACAATGCCGAGAATGAGAATGAGGCATATGTTGGGTCATCCGCGCTTGAGCCGAGCAACACGTGTGAAGTCGCGTCGTGAGTGGCTGCTTCAAGAAGCTCCACCAAGAAATCGAGGGGCTTCAAGGGTATCGAGGTGTGAGTTTACAATGATGTAGTACCATCGAGACGTCAACCAAAAAAATCAAAACATTGATGTTGCTTTTGATACTTTTATCAATTCTTCTAAAGTATGGTTGAACTTTTCAGAAACTTTCACAACTAAACTTCGTCGAGTGGGAAAGCTGGCCAAAATGCCCTCGGCCGATTGACGTGAAAATTCAGCAGGCGCCATGCACTGGGCCATGAAATTAATGACAATCTTACCCACGTGCAAGCATCAGGGACTCGTATACGTATGGTGCATAACACTTCCTCCCCTTTAGGTGCGTCATCTCAACGTGTTACGCTACTCCGGCAGGTGGCGACAGAAATAACTGGCAATCAGATGATCAACGTCTCCTAATTTATTGCAAGGATCCCAACTGTTTTGTGTTGTGTCGTAGCCATGTCGTACTCAATAGTCTTTGTTCGCTGGCGGTTGCCAAGGATTTCCTTGATATTGTACTCTGTATCTTCGTCCACATGGACCACAGGGGTGAAGGAATATCTCAGTCCAAGAAGTTCATACTTGGATCGGAGTAGTGCTTCAATCTGCTCATCTGGAAGACCAGGTACATTGCCATGGTGTCAGCGAGTCTAATTCAAGCAATCATTGGGGTTTTAATGCGTTTGATATGAAATGGTCCCAACCACCAATGTTTGAGCTTTGTGAAATCTTGTTTGTAGAGTTTGATGTTCGTGGAGCTGAGGAGAACCCTGTCGCCAGCTACGAACATTTCATCGTTGCGATTCTTGTTGGCAGCTTGTATCATTGTCTCTTGTGTCTTCACGAGGGCATACCGTGTTTCCTCCTAAATGCTAGAGAAGTCATGGTGATGGATGTCGACTGCGCGAATGTTGCTCTGACTTTGTAATCCTGCTGGTATTGCCAGAAGTTTAACGTAAACCACTTTGAATGGTACTTTATCCGTTGCGGTGGAAACATTGGAACTATGTGTAGGTTAGGCAGTTGATAGTTTTGTTGCCCAATCGGTGCCGTGTGGCTCACATGAAGTGCGTAGAAGTTATTAGAGTATTTGGTTGGTTCGCTCGGTTTGATCGTCGGTTTGCACATGCAACACTGTCAAAATTTGAATTTGAATTCCATGTTGGGTCATCATTTTTCGCCTGAAATAGCTCGTAAATTGACCGTCCCTGACCCTTGTGATGGTGCACAACATGCAGTGTAGCTTGGGGATGTGGTTGAGGAGAATTCCTAAGGTTCTCTCCATGGACCGTAGATGTCGTCGGAATGAAGTGCCACATTATGGAAAAATCTGTCGAAGCCCTCAAGGATGGCGAAGTAATCCTTTGGTATCATAAGGAGTATGATGATGAAGTCTATCAAGATGTCGCACCACAGATCCATTGGAATGGGTAAAATTTGCAGCAGTCTGGGTGGCCAAGGACGTCATTGAAGTCTTTTGCACATGTCGCATGTTTTGCAAAAGTTTACCACAACGGTCTGCATCCACTCCCGCCAATAACATTCAGCCACCTTCTTGTGTATCTTTTCCTCCCCAAAGTGTCCTACCGGCCGGTGTTGTAGCATTCTTGGAGCAGCATGCATCGTAGATCACTGTTTGGGGGTATGACCACCTATCGGGTGAATCCTCATTGCCAACAGGGTACGTCAAACCAGAACTTGATCTTGTCGTATACACCTTGTAGCTCGTAGCCGCGTATGAACAGCTGCTGCAGACACGAATCTTGGTCCAGCTACAAGGTTGCAATGTCAGCAATTAGATCTAGTAGGCGACTGAGCGCGTCTCCTGGATTTACTTCTCTATGCCAGCACTCAATGTCGTAATTGAAGTTGGAATCGGGGAACTCCATCCATGGAGTTTGTCGAGAGTCGAGATTCGGTTGCGTCTTCGGATGTTTTAGTGCATGGTGGTCGGTGCGGACAGTACATCATCGGCAGATAGCATTGCCATGTTTTGAATGCGTGCACTACAGCAAGCATTTCTTCCTCGTGCACCGTATAATTCAGCTCCGGTCCATGCAATATGCATGACATATACACGATTGGTTATTCTAAACCGTCATTCTCCGATGGCGTGATCTGAGGCATCGTTGGCCAAAGAGTAGTCCGTTGTTGGATGTGAAAATCAGAGGGTGGACGAAGAGGTCAATGCTTCTTGTTCGCTTTTGTACCAATTCCACTCGATATGTTTTTGAGTGAGATCAGAGAGAGGCGTTGTGCTCTTGCGTAATCCCTCAAAAATCGATGGTAGTAATTAAAAAAAACTCAATATACTTGGATATCTGGAACATTTGACGGTGTCGGTCGATCAACGACGGCCTCCACTTTTTTTGGTCCTTTGTGATTTTTCTGCCGTTGATGACGTGGCCCAAAAACTCAATCGAGCAACAACTGAAGTCACACTTTGAGACTTTCCATAGAATTTCTCTCTTTGTACAACGTTGATGATTTTATACAGATGTCCATGGTGTTCCTCCGGAGTGCATGTGTACACCATGATTTCATCGAGATACACGATGACTAATCTGTTGAGAAATGGCCAAAAAATATTGTTCATCGTGGATATGAATGTCGCCAGGTTTTTTTTAGTCTGAACGCCGTGACCGTACTCTTGCAAGTGTCCATAGCAAGTTCAGAATGTTGTCTTCTCATGACCTGTCATCCGATAGGTTCCCTTGACGGTTGATTTTCTGCCCGTCTTCAACTCAATTCCATGGTCAATGTTGCGTTTTGGCGGTAGGGTTTGTGAGTGTTCGTCCGATAAGACTTCCGCAAACTCTTTGATGAGAGGTGCAAACTCCTCCGGAACCATCGCAAACTCTCTTGCAACGTTTAGTGTCATTGAGGCTGATGAGTCAGCTGTCACGACCGCTTCCTCCTCGTCCGGATACACATGGAAAAGCCATGTGTGAGCCCCTCATCGTACGTAGTGCTTGGCCATGTCCAACAAGTTTGGCAAGTCTCGCTGTCATTTTTTGGGATTTGTTGCTTCCTCTGTTGCTTCCACTTCATCTGCATGTGTCATCACTTTCGCTTCGACAGAAGCAATGACACGTGCAACAGAAGTGGAACCTTAGAATCGTCGATCTCCATGTAGATGACTTTGTTAATCCAATCCACATGCAGATTATATTGGTACAGGAAATCTTGCCTGAAGATGATTTTGTGGTCACCCATAGGAGAGGACCGCCAGACCGTTACATCCTGTAGATCCCCGATTTGCAGTCGGAGTGGTTCACTTAGTCGATGGATTTGCATCCTCCCGTCAACCGTCGTTCTTTCAAACACCCGTAGTTAGGTTTGCAAACCTAGCTTCTAAACCATGTCGTTTACAATGCTCCTCCATACAACAATGCTCGTATTGTTCGATGATAGGTTCAACCTCTTCGTTGCACTTTCAACAGTATTGTCGGTTGGTCTTCCTTGTGCCCCTCATGTACCCTCTCGGACGACTTCAGTCGCTCCGATGGGTGATCGCACAGCACACATTTCTCCTTGTGGACAAGAGTGGCGCCTTCTACTCTTGCCCTTTGCCATTTCCCGACTCATTTTCTATGACTTCCTCCCCTTTCTGGCTTATGTTCTACTACAGAAGTTGCGAGCACTGTGACAAGGTAATCCACAGTTGGAAAAAGGCTGTTGGTCCTGTTGATCAACGAGGTCGACTTCCATTGGGGATGAGGAGTCTCCTCGCTGCAATTTTTCATCACCACTCATACAACATTGCTAGGATCCTCTTTCTAGTGTAGTAATGCAATGTGGAATGAGTAGGATTAGGTTGCATGTTTACAAAAATGTCCTATGATGACGACGTCCATTTGTGGCGCGGTTCCTCTCAGCCAAAATGGCTGAGGCGACCATTTGCTCCCCAACCTGAGACGGCTATTCTAAGGACCTACGTTTTGGCTCTACACTAAGTCACAAAACAGCCCACGGATGTTACAATTCATGAGGCCCCAAAGGTCTACTGTTGCCATTGGATGGTCCAGACATCAGACCACCACCTCAAGAGCGTGTCACACAAAAGTGAGGCCTCTACGTCAATATCTACTTGCCGTTGTTGACCCCGGCTGCGGGGAAGTACACCTCCAAAGGCATTAGCCAGATCTTCAATGTTAGTCCTTTCAAATTCCCACGATCAAACGGTTTGAGGAGGACCAAGTTAATTTTAGGTTCATTAAGCATTTAAGAGGCCCTCACAACAAGCACCACCTCTGGCGCGCTCGCGTCACGGAGAGCTTCCACCGCGACGTTCTGCTCAGGATCAGGTGTCGGTTGAGACCCTCGAGTGCCGATAATCGCTAAGTCAGCTCTTTGTTGATGACAGCTTGTCGGCTGTCATCTGTAGTTCCACTAGCTCTGGTTGTGGGATTCGGCTGTGGTGGCTGCCCCTAATTCGCAAAGCCCGAGGCCAAGATGACTGTTGCTATTGTCGGACCCGCGGTCACGTAGCCGGCCACGCTAGCATTGGTCGTCGCCTTGCGGTTCACTTGCATTACGAAATGTGTTTGTTGCTCCTCCATCGCAGGAGTCGTCCCGAAATACTGCCTGATGTTTGTCGGATGCGCTAGCTCCAATCATGTCGTAGTGGCAAAGTTGTCAAAGTATTGATGTGAGATGCATTGTCAACTCGTGCTAAGTAGTCCTCCAAATGAGTGAAGTCAATGGTTGTCCCTCCAACGCCGCTGAATTCTAACACTAAGTGTTACGCGATACGGAAGTATAAATGGTGATCAGGGAAACATGCAAGGAAAAACACAGTTCTGGATTGTGGGACGCTTGGGCAATGTATGATTACTAGTCAGTGTACTTTGATAAAAGGTGTGGAGTTCGTCAAACACTCTGTTCACAGAAAACACAAAACATGTACACACACGCCAACTTACTTGTAAGCCACAATGGTCATAGCGTACATCGCACATTGCTTGAGACGCCTGTACATTGTGGCGATGATGACGTCCATTCATTCTTGAGTATAGATACAGGTCTTGGTTCATTAGAAACAAACAAAGAACTAGGGTGTCTCGCCTGGTTGCCGATGACCAGTCCACGGACACAGTGACCATTCATGTGAGTGGGGACCGATCACGAGTAGCCGACTTGCCAATGCTAAAAAATTGGATATGGCATCATTGAGTGAAACTTGAGTGGACATGAAATTGTTAACTGAAACGGCACGTGTGGAACGTGTGTAAGGTGCACACTAGTGGACATTCCATTGGTCAAGTTGTGACACTTAGATGTGGCTTAGTTAATGCGCAAAACATGGATTTCTCATCCTTGTCGAGAATTTTGTGAATGCATGGTCACTCAAGGGCAAGAAATTTTCTCCCCTCCCCCCCCCCCCCCCCCCCCCTTGGTCGTATCCACTGGGAGCAAGAAAGGGTCTCCTAGACGCCAAAACAAGCTCGAGGATTGAACCCAACCCAACTATTTAGGTGGGGCGTACTAGCTGATATACCTCCACAAGCATAAACATAAGCTTAATATATCTAGAAGCTAAACATTAAGGCAGTTGTATTGAGTAAGTTTAAAAAAATCATATCCACTTTGATGGCCATGCCTGATCAGGGACGCATATCGCCGATCAAGCAAGCGAGGGGGTTGATGTATCACCCCCACTGTCGCGGGAATGACGATAGAGTGGAAACGCCTTTTGTGACTGTTTTTGTTAGGAGGAACAAACCCATTTTAGTGCATGCAAACTGCTTTCAAACCGTATCCCAAAATACACTCCTTGTTTTAGGATTTTCCTTTTTCATGAGCCCCTGCAGGGCCTCGCGATAGTGGGGCCTTGCAGGTTCCCTTTCAACGCATGGGGTGGTTTTGACACCCCACGCAAAACCTTCGCAAACCTTTTTGAGAAAAGTCACAAACCCTTCTATGGAGGGGTTTGTGATTTTTCTTCCATTTCTGACGAAGTGAGCATGCTGTTGTTGGATGGCATGCGGCGTTGACATGGCTTGTTCATTTGGATGTATCGTATTGTTTCTCATGCTCGCTAGATGTAGCGTTAATATAGACCAAAGGAGTTCCACATTTGGATATGGCATGTTTTATGTGGGAAACGTGGATATGGAGATTAGCATCGAGAATTCTGTGGATATTTGTTCCCTACCCCGTTTAGGGTGGATTGTTTGCAGTAGAAATGGAAATTTGGGTGAGTTGGTTAATAGTGCTGGTCCTGACTTTCCGCAAAGAAATCTCTGTCCGGTTATGATCAGCTCTCAGATTTAACTCGTCTAGCCGCACCCTACACGCGTACGTTTCCGTTTTCGTTTCCTGCCTCGTGGTGACCGAGTAAGCCATGCAAACCGTGACTGTTCGAAGCCGTTCGAAATTTCTACCCGCGCTCCGCCGGCTTCTTCCGGCGAACGACGACAAACGTGCTGATGTCGACGGCCTTCGGACGCGCTTTGCCGAATCTGACCGCGCGACGCGCTTCCGTGGCGGTGCGACGCCGGCACGCACCTGCCCCGTTTCTCCGAACGACAACGCCGCCAGCCTCACCGCCTGCCGCCCCATCCACTAGTTTTGGTTTTGTTTTGTTTTCGTTGACTTTTGTTTTCCCCCTCTTCCCTGGAGCTGCGGACGGCTCAAGCGGAAGGCGCAAGCTCTGGATTGCTTTCCGATTCCAGCGACGGGTACCGGCGGTACACCGTGCTGTCTCTTGCAGGTGAGAGAGAGCCTCTCCTCCGTCCTCCCCGGACTGCGACGACGTGGACTTATCCTTCTCTTCAAGCGCCACGCACGGGCGAGCCCGTCCCACCACGAACCCAGGCGAGTCCTTACACCGTATGTAACTCGCCTCGGGTCAACGTGGGTATCGTCGGACCATTTGCAGATACGGGAAAGGTTTTGTTCGAGCAAGTTGCAAACCGTCAAGGAGCATGCCCACACAGCATCCTCGGACGCAACTCCATTGAGCCCTCTCCCTCGATTAGCGCAAGCCTCGAATTCCTTTGCCGGTTAGGAGCACACCGGAGCTCACACCACCACCTCTCAGCACCGCGTGACGTACGTAACCACCGCGTGACGTAACCACCGAGTGACGCAGCGGAGGGTCCGGCAACGGTTCATTCCATTTTCCCGACCTAACGACCGGCACGAACGACCATGGCGAGACTCCTCGCGTCGCCGTTCGCTCTCACCCTTCTGGGCCTTCTTCTGGCGTTCGCCGCCGCGCCGCGCGGTACCGAGGCGCGCTTCCTCTGGGGCCGCCCGCCGACGACCGCCGAGGCGGCGACGGAGATGGGCAAACTGGTGACGTTCCTCAACGGCAACGGCTACAGCTCGCTCGTGTCGGCTCTAACCAGCGCCAGTGAGTGATGCGATGCGACCGTCGCCCGGGTTCGCAAATGTCCGTGGCTTGCAGCAAGCCACTGACATCTACGCACGCTTGATGATGCATGCGAACAGTGCCCGTATGCTTGCGGTTGAGTCCGCAGAACACTGGGGTCAGGGGAAACCCAGGGACAGGAAAAACGCAGAGAGGCAGGTCATACATCTCCCAGGTGTGCAAGGAGGAGGTTCTGTGTGGAGTCCGCACAGGCCTTGTGTCTCCGATCCAGACAGATCTTGAGAGCGCTTTCTGGACTGGACACGGTCAACAGACACATTCGCGACCACTCCAGATGCTGGCAAGTTGCCAGGCCTGGCTGTTGCCAGTGGCACACAACCAGGCCTTCCACTAAAGCAGCCTTCGCCACGACCTCAGTTCACAGGGATCGCTATGTTCAACGCAATCCATCTTCTGAAAAGCTCCAGCCGTATGATCTCTGAGACGAGATCAAAATTCTTGACCTCCCCTCTTCCACGTCGTCTTCTCCACCTTTGTCTTGCTCCTCTCTCCTTAACATTCTCCGCTTTTCTTTCTTCTTCTTTTTCTCTCTTTGTCGAACCTATCCAGACCTCGTGGGTCCACTCCAGGCCGCGCTCGAGAAGAACAAGAGGCTGACCATCCTTGCGCCCACCAACGCCGCCTTCTCCACATTCCGGTACACGCCGGGTGCTGCGTGCGAGCCGTCGCTGGCCTACATCCTCCGCACCCACGTGCTGCCCGTGCGCCTTCCAGCGATTGCAGTCAAGATTCTGCCTAATGACTTGCTGCCGGTAAGGAAAATGGATGATACATGTGTGCCTTCTTCGCCTCTTCCATGTCCCTTTTGTAAGCCAGTTCCATGCTCCCTGCGCCCCCCCCCCCCCCCCC
>SZWC01000911.1:0-21414 GCA_023375785.1 Penium margaritaceum
ATTTTCACGTCGACAATGTCTCAAAACATCTTCGACGGCGTACTCCATGCCCTCATCTGCTTCAACAAGAGGTGGAAAAGGCACATCTTTGCCAAGAAAGTGCTCGTTAGGGTCCAGTAGAGTTTGAGTCTACAGACAACGAACACCAATCGCATAGACATGCTGTTCGATTGTCAGAGTTTTGTGACGACATGTTTCTACATCTCCTCAATCATGCGAGACTCAGGACACTTTGGTTTACATTACGTGCCATTCTCTCCTTGCAAGTGGGTTTTTGTCAAGTTGAGTTGGAAGCGATCACTGACGTGGAATTCAATGCCGATCTCATTCTTGTCAGCCCTTTGCTGCATCGCCACCTACGCCTTCAAAGGACTTTGGCTAGTCTTGTCCTAGAGTTTCTAAATGTCTCGTCGTTGAATGTCAACTGCTAGTATGTTACTTGAACCTTGCAAACCCATCAGAGTTGAGAGTAGTTTGTCATAAACCACCTTGGAGGGAATGTTTCCAGCTATAACAGATGTCGTGGAGTTATGTATAAGCTGAGAGGCCGGTGTTTTCATTGCCCAGTCAGTGCCATGTAGATCACCGAGGGATGGAATCAGTTGTTTGAGCGTCTCATTGGTGAATTTACTGTGCTTCACAGCCTAGGGACAGAAGGCCTTTGATATCTAGATCCGACTGCTATAACGAGTCATCAGCTCCCATCCAAATCTATTGGTGAATCTCCCATCCTTGTCACTAGTGATGGAGGAGGGACAGCCACGTAATAAGACGATGTTATGAAAGAACGGACACATTGTTTTGTTGGCGGTGACCATGGTCACGGTGAGGACAAAGTGTGAAGTATTAAAGAACAGGTCACCACCACCACCACAAGTGTAACGTCAAACCCCTCCAGTGTGACGTGCAAACATGTCAGGAAGTCCATGGATAACTCCGAGCATGGTTCTTCTAGCATGGGTGGTGGCTTAAGAAAACCCATATGTTTGGGGCGTCTTGACTTATGACATTGATGCACGTCGCAGGAATTGCAATTTTTTGGCAAAAGGTTTTACATCTTGTCCCACTGGTGGTACTTTGTGAGTTTTTTCAGCATCTTGTTCTCGTCAAAATGTCCACCTCGACCGGTGTTGTGGCACTCCTCCAATAGCATGCAACGTAACTTATCATTTGGCCATACCACAACCTAGCGAGCAAATCATTGTCATCAACGAGGGTCACTAAACCAATGCTTCATTTTTTCTTACCAGTCAAACTACTCAGATTATTTCACAGAAAAGCCTCACAAGGTAAGAGTCTTATTCAATGTGTAACGTGCTGGTTTTGGCCGTCAGATCTGGCCACCAACCTAGAGCATATGGAAGATCTGTTTTTCCAGGCCGTTGTTTGACGTCATAGACAAAACTGGACTCAAGGAACTCCATCCATCGATTTAATCCACAAATCAGGTCACGCTAGGTTTTGAGATACACTAGGGCAAGGTGATTGGTGTAAAATACACATCACCAAAATTCTAGGTAGCACCGTCATGTCCTAAACACGAGCATGACCACCAATGTTTGTTTTCTTGTACCACATTGTTCCTCTCCGGCCCGTGAACTCTTTTTTGACATATTCACAACCGGTTGTTTTTCACTGCCGTTGTCTCGGAGGAGAATGGCTATGATCACTCCATCAAACACGTCAGTGGCCATGGTGTACTCCACCATTTGATTTTCCATCTGTAAGGCTGCCATAAAGACTAGCGTATTTCTTAATGGGTTAAACACTTCTTGTTTGCTTCGTTCCCAATTCCACTTGATGATTTAAAGAGTGAGATCAGAGAGAGGCCGTAACACCCTACTGTCTTATGATTTTGTTACTAAATGTTTATTCGGGACGACGAATTCATTTATTCGGCTCCAGCCACAATATCATGTACCCCAAAACAAATACGAAGTACTATTTCAGTCAACTTTGTTCAGCCCTGATTTGTCGAAAGAAAACCATAGTGCAATCGCATGACCTCGGACGGTCATGCGACTGCGCGTTTTCCGGTGTCGGATGACCACCGACACCCAAAAAACGCGAGCGACGGTGACGAAACCGACCGCTCAAAGGCAGGGAAGAACGAATTCACGGCAACGCCATGGTGTAAATTTGTCCATTCGAAAACAATGAAGTATTTATTCCCAAGAACAAACCAAGATTACACCCCTAAAATCATTTTGGGAGGCGAAATCACAGGCAATACGGTACCCAAGTTCAGTCTTTTAGAAAACAAGAATAGTAGCTGTCATACCCCCAGATTCCTAGACGTCCCAAATCTTGGTGGATATCATCCAATAAGCGGCTACCTCCACTTTCTTTGCGTCTATTGTGATATGTCTATCGTTGATGATGTGGACCCAAAACTTTATTAAACGGTGACCGAAGTCGGAGTTAAGGAGTTTCATGTGTTGTTTCTCTCAGTAAAGTCTCAAGACTTTTGGAGATGTCCGTTGCGCTCCTCTGGTGTGTGTCTATGCACTAGGATGCCATTGAGATACATGATGATAAATTCATCAAGTTACAGCCAATGAGTATTTTCCATGGCGGCCATTAATGATACTAGGGCATTTTAAAGACCAAACATCATGACCATGTACTTGAAGTGTTTCTATAGGGTGTACAACATCGTCTTCTCAAAGTCCTTGCAAGATACACGGACATAATGAAAGCCACATTGTAGGGCAATTGTGGTGCACATTCTTACTCCTTGAAGATGGTTGAATGTTTGTGTGCTTGCGGAGGGGGGATAGAGGTTCTTCATGATAGTGTCTTTCAACGCCTTGTAATACGTGCACATTTGCATCTTGCTCATTTCTTTTACATTAACTATAGGAGTAGCCTATGGTCATGTGGATTGCCAGATGAACCCGTGACTGAGCATCTCGTCGAGCTATGTTTTGAGCTTGGTCAGCTCATAGTCGCTCATTAGATAGATCCCCTCAACCATCGGTCTGCAACCGGACTTTAAGTCTACCTTATGATTGACCTGCTTTACAAAGGTCGTTTCAGAGGTACTTCATATGGTATAAGTCCTTCTAACTCCTCTACAAGTAGTGAAAGCTACTTTGTGCAACAGATACCTCGTCCACGTCAGGGTACCATGACCAAGCATAGAAACATGTCTTCCAAGTTTGGTAACTTAATCCACGTCATCAATCACCATGGGCTTACAACTGAATCCATCAAGACATGGATAGGACTAATGTCAAGGGAAAGAACACTCGGTCGTACTTCTCAAATTCGGCAAAAAAAACTACAAAAGAAGGAGATTTGGACCCATGACTGGCGGTTTTCATGAATTCGCTGCCGTACATAACACAACATACCATTACATCACACTCATGACTCAAACATGCAATTTTTTCATAATGACCTGGGAAACGTTACAAGTTAACATCAACACCAAGTTCTAAAATAGGCTTGCACAAAACTTCAGAAGAAGAACCACTTAAGTAAAACACACATTGAAACATGAAAGAAGATTGTCTCTAAAAGCATGATGAACTATCATTTCATGGGTTAAGTTGGAAAAACATTGAAATTCCAACATGCATCATGCATGTTTATGTGTACTATAACAAGGATTGTAACATGTCAAGTCTCTAGCTCCTACACATAAGGCGTTGTTAGAGTTTGAAGAATGATGTCAAGAGCTTACTAGAGACGTTTTCACCTCTGTGTCACTCCAGGAGCAATCATCATCAACGACATGTGTCTGAATACACAAATGATTCAAGTCTCTAGAGGCATATTGCCGTCTTTGCCTTGTCCCCTTGTTCTAGGTCTGAAACAAGGGGGGCATTACATTGATCTCGTGATTTTGCACCAGTTTTCCTGTTTAGCAACTTGTAGTTTTTCCTAAACAAACTCGAGTTTTGTTTTTGATGCATCCCTAAAAAATTGTTGCGTGCAAGACACAATCAATGATTTTGCGCCAACTTCTCTTGTCTGTAGCTTGATCTAGCTCTGGCTCTATCCCTTCTCCTTGGCTGCTCTCGCGAGCAAGGAGGGAGAGTGAGGACAAGGGCATGATGCCACATGCCTTGACCCTCGAGGCCTTGCGACCTCTTGGTTGCTGATCAAACCATCCGCTCCATGGACTGTTGGTGGCTGGCGAACGCGTGACTGGCTGGTCACTTGATCGGCACTGGCTGGTCGGTAGCCAACGAGTGGCGGACCATCAACTAGCCCTGGCAATAGCAAGGGGTGGTTACGAGCCACCCTCTCACTATGACAAGGTAGGAGGGCTCAACCGGCCCTCCCGCGACATTCCTCCCCACTTATTATGAATAGTTCAGCTTCATGACCAACAAGTGAGAGTATCAGCTAGTGAGTGGTTAACGTTGTGGAAGAAAGATGATTATTTCGATCACCTACTAAACATGAACACGTGCATGGCAATTGTACCTCAGCTACAGCTGTACCACCCATGTAGGTACAAAACCCATTCTTCCATACATCGCTAGCTGGTGTGGAAACACTCATGTTCATTGCTTTGTGGATATGCATTTCAGCTTCGTGTATTGAAGTGGCCCTCTAGGCAGTCAATGGCTTGTCCATGAATGAATACCCAAAAACCAGTTTACAAGCATAAAGGCCCTGCCACGATTGAAACAATTGTTTTCATGCTGCACCCTACTGACATTGCCGACCGATATGAGGTAGCATGTCCCTCACTGGTATGTTACAATGTCTCTCCATAAACCAATGCACGTAAACTACATGTGGGCTACACGCTTATTGAAGTTTAACTACAAGCGATGATCGAGTCTCTGTACGTAGAAGGAGAACAAACAATTGAAATGCATGCAAGAAAATGAATGATTTTGCATGTTGTCATGTTTTGTTTCATGTCAGAGTGTTGTGCAACAACGAGCTAAGTACATGACAATGCTTTAAACTTTACGTCTCACCAACATTGCTAGCCAGTATCAATGAACATCACACAACATTTAGGTCCCTCAATGGTATGTCAATGTGGCCCTTCACACACCAACGGACGATGACTACACCCGGGCTACATGTGGATTGAGATTCCGTTGCAAACAATGACGTCGTTTGTGTGCATTGAAGGCGGACCAACAATAAAAATGCATGCACAAAAGTTAACTCATTGAACTCCAAAGTTAATGATGAGCTCGTAGATCAGAGGCATGATAAAATATGCAGATAATGATGGTTTTGCAAGTAACTCTTTGTTGATGTTGTTCGTATCAATAAACATCAGATATCTAAACGGTAGGGTCTGTGCTATGCATGAATGTGATTGATGTGTATGACAAGGGTTCTCTAGGTTTCCTCAAGGAGAAAAAATTGTTGATTAAGATACATCTTGCTATTCTTCACTCAATAAATGTGCGGTTCGTTTGTTCGGGTGTCGTGGTCCTTCACTTTGTTGAAATGATGATGCAAAATGTGGGTTTGAGAAGTTGTATGTTTCACGGTCCCAATCGTTTTGTCGACCCAAGTCACACCTGATTTTGTTTTCAATAATGAACCATGTGCACGGCGATGTTTTTCATGTTGCATCCCACTAAAACTGCAAGTTGATATTGATGAATGTCACACATTCAATGCCCATTTTCCCCTTGGTATGTTGATGTGACCCTTAACATACCAACGGGTATCAACTATCCATGTGCGTTAGTGTTCAGTTGCAAGCCATGACAACGTCCGTATGAACTAAAGGTAAGAAAAAAATTTACATGCATGCAACAAAAAGAACTCACTAAGCTACAATGTCAGCGTTAAACCATTACCTTGCGAGAGTGAATGTAATGTACTTTATGAAGGTTTCTCAAGGTACTCTTTGCTTGTGTTGTTTATCAGTAGACGTTAGACAACAAAACAAGAGTGTGTACACTTTGCATGAATGTGATGGATGTACACAATGAGGGTTTGCAAGGCAGCCTTGAGCAGACAATCTCGCACAATAAACATGCTTTCTCATCATTTATCACTCGATAGACATGTAGTTTTCTTACGACGGTAACAACAAATGTGGGTTTAAGAGGTATCATGTTTTTTATTCCAGAAAGTTTTGTTGGTCCACGCCACACCTCATTGTGCTCTGCTACAACAATGATTTTGCACAATGGTGTTTGTAATGTTGTATCCCAACAATGTTGCCTGAAGAAATGACGAGCGTTGCACGTTCAACGGTCATTCTCGTCATTGTTACGTCAATACAGCCCTTCACACACCAATGGACATCAACGACACTCGCGCTCCAATCCCATTGATATTCGGTTTCAGGTGTGTGTGTTTTCCTTGAATGTGATTGATGTGCATGTCCAGGGCTTACCGTGCTACCTGAAGTAGCGATTGGCTTGGATGCATTGTGAAAAACTTGTTGGTTTGTGTTTCAAACCTATAAGCATGATGTTGCAAATGACACTGATAATTCTTAATCTAGACGAGTGTTCAATCGGTTCATGTAGCACAGTTGAACCGGAAGGACCTTTGTTTTTCAAAGGGCATCCATATCTTCCATGTGTGCATTTATGCGACCCAATGATCTTTGACTTATCTGAGGTCACTCCTCTAAAACGTTTGGTGAACGCCACATGACCTGGTTATGTTCACCTGAAAGAGGTAAAATACAAAAAAATGCTGGTTGAAGGGTAAATGGCCCTTGTAGCGACATCTGTCATGTATCAACGAGTGATTCAGAGTGCTGAATGATTGGTAGTTTCCGCAAGGAGCCTGTACAGGCTGAGCAACGACAAGCGTATGCAACTTGGGTTGAAAAGAGGCATCCACAAGCCATTAGGTAAGAGGATACACAAGACGACAACAAGAATAGCAACAACCCATCGTAGTCACTATGAGCATCTTAAGTTGTCAATGAAAAGTGGGCAATAGCTCAAGGGCTTCATCGACGCAAGGCTGGCTACTTCCACCATATAGATGGACATCGTTGAAACTACATGCTCAATGGAGGAGGACGTCACTGAAACCTCATGCAAGATGAGGATTAGGAAAAGTATTGCCAAGTGCATCGTGAAGCATACGAGGGATGCTGTAAACCGTGTTACATTGTTGTATGTAGTTATAGTTGGTGATGTTGGATTTTGATAGGGCAGGGGGTTAAACCTGATCTTGAGATTCTAGAGCAAACTTGGGTACTTTCAAGAAGAAAATTGAGTATTTGTGATGTGACACAAGAAAGTTTTTCCAACAAGTTGGAGGACACCGACGTACACCCTAAAACTGTTATTGCATGAGAGAGGGAGGTGAAACCACTTGTATCAGGTCCTACCACTTGTCCTAAGCTTGAATGTAGACACCAACTCCTAATGCAAGGGTGCTGATGTAATTGTGTGTATTGAGCTACTAAAACTAAACACCTTAAGTAGGATCTTGTTGGCCTTATAGCTGTTGTTGATGGTGAAGGGGTATGTACCCTTTTGGAAACGTAAGGAGGTACCTTTTGATGAAGAGGTACATGTGAAGGTGTCAATCTGTTGAAGTTCTTTGGTGATATGGCAAAAAGAGGGCCTTTAGAGGCAAAAGTACTCCTAGATGAATACCAAGGAGCTAGGAGGCTAGAGGCCACACCAAATAGTATTCTAGTATCTGAGGCTTGAACTCGGATCTTAAGGACGGAAACATGCTGCTGAAATGCCCACTCCATACTTGACCACGTTTTGTAGAAGATTTGACTTGTGAACCGTATATTGATCGACCAGTTTCCAACACTCCCCCTTGATCAATGAACGGTGAACCATTGTTAAGGAGTTCTTTCAACCTTTTTGTGGAAGAAAAAGGGTGTTTTCCAAGGGGATGGAAATGAGCCTCTATGCGTGAAGATGGAGAAATCATTACCGTAAAGTTGCAGAAGTGACAAACATAGTTCAAGAAAAGGATTGTGGAATTCCTTGAAAGCCTTGGGACATGAGCATGTCTTCCTGGGAGGAAGCTTGATGAGGAGAGGAACCTTATGGTTTTCTTGTTGAAATCAGACTTCAAACGGATGAGAATAGTCCGTTTGAAGTTGGGCTACTGTTGTAGTTTGCAAAACCTTGATTGGGCATAAGAGTGCAGGAAACGTTAAATGACGCCATCGGTGATGTTTCTGTTGTTTTTGGTCTATCACCGCACTTCAGGCTTGAGCAAATTGCTGGTGATTGCCCAATTCTTGCACCGGGTCCATGGGTTGCAACGGGGCATGCTGGTTTGATCGCCAAAACTAGGCATGCCCATTTGGCCAAGCGAGACGGGGAGGCCGGTCAACATGCCCAAAAAGGCGGATCAGCCAGCAAGCCATCGCGCACGTCCCCCCCTGGGTTGCGCAAAACTACTCGCGTGGCCGGAATGGGATGGATTTCGTGCCCCAAAAACCCGAACAGCCAAGAACAGGCCATTTCGAATTCTGAAACGGGACATAGTCTTGGACTTGAAAGGTGAAAGCTGTAGATCTCATTTGACTACATCAGAGATACTTTGCAGTTTGTATGGGAAGATAGTCCTTCACAAGACTTAGACACTTTAGAGGTAGGAAAACCAAGACGGCTTCTTGAATATACTTGGAGCTCACGAACGCCCGAAGTGAGTGGAGGAAGCTTCAAATCTTTGTGAATATTGACGAAGTCAATGTCTAAACCAACAACATGATGGACTCATGACTTGAATTTGAAATCCTCTGCCACGTTGAAATGTTTTGAACGAATGATGCGGATGACTGGGGATGCTTCAGATGTATTGATGATGAGTTGTTCCACAAATGGGTCTTGAACTTCATTCATGAGGTAGTTGGTTTTGTTGCAGCTTTAGACAAAATGGTCCTCCCCATGAAGGTGCAACACTTCTCCTCTTTTCCATGTGAAAACATTTTTCTATCAATTGATTCCCCTATTTGCTGATTTGTTTTTGTAGTTGTTGTGGTAGGAACAGATAGAATGCTTGTGTTATCCTTGAAAGATACAATTGGGAGCGCCTCTTCTCGTAAGCTAGTAGTACGGCCAGCTTCAGACAAACCTTTCATAGAGTCCATCAATGTTGGTGGCCTGCATGTTGATGATGGTGCAGTTGACATGGAAATCCTTTTAGCCGGATTGAAAAGTATCGATTATTTGAAATGTTACAGGGGTTAGAACCGATGAGAGTTGTCTTGTTGAGATTCACCAAGGTTACTATAAAATAGTTTTGAGACTTGGATAGAAGAACGTTGTTTTTTATGATCGTTTTCTTGCTTTTGCAAGATACCGTTGGCCTTCTTAATGATGGTGATGATGATGACTTGGAAGTGAGAACACTTCCACGCTTGCCAGTGGCTGTTGGTAGTCACCACATAGTAACTTGAACACCCTTTTGTTGCTTTGATAGTGAGTCACTCAACTGCACCTCCTTGCACCTTCTACTCTGGGATGAGTGATTTAGCGTTGATGATGTAGAAATAGTTTCATACGGGGTGGCTTTGGATAACGTCTTAGCCTTTGAGATAGAGGTTGTCACCTTTTCAACACAAGAATGTGCAGACTCCTTTAGAAGCGCCACTACTTCATGAAACTTCACTTGAGTCCAGTTGTGGGATGACTCTAGTGAGATCTTCTTATTTGATACTTGTTGATGAGAAGGCACCAAGGTTGTCACTGTTAAAATTGAAACACTAAGCACCAGCATTGACGAGCAACTAATAGAAAGTTGTGTTGTTTGGGTTTGAGTAAATTGTACGTTGAAGGGCCAAAGAACCGCTACTTGTTGTAAAAGAAGGACATCCTTTCTTGCTGATGGAGTAGTTGGTATACTGCTAGTTTATAGTTGTGCCCTGTCTTCTTCAAAATCCCTTTATGTCTTAGACACTGCTACATCTCTTTTCTGTTGTAGTCTTACTAAGTTCTCTTCCAACCATCAAGGGGCGCAAGCAATCTGAGCCTTTGCTTTTGCTGTAGCATTTTGTGCAACCTCATAAGCCTCAATCGCTTGGTCCTTCTGATCTCTGTATTTTTGAAGCTATGCTTCCATGACTTGTACTGGTGCTTGTATCACATGCAACTCTCCTTGCATGACTTGTGTCCTATACATAAGTCTTTGAAATTATTCCTCCACAGAGGGCATACGTGATTGATAATCCTTGGGTCTCGATGATCTTTCCGCTTGAAGGAGACGTAAAACTGCCTTTCAAAAACTCCGGTCAGATGCGATAATCCTGAAGAAAGATATGTGTTTTGAAGTGTACAACATGTAGTGTTGGTTACTCTCACACGAGGATCTCTTCTTGATGCTCTAATGCCATGTTGGGATTTGATAGGACAGGGGGTTAAACCTTCTCTTTAACATTTACAGCAGACTTTAATATTGTCAAGTGAAAGTTGACTAGTAGACGCACGATCCTCCAACTGGTCATCGGCCTATCACACAGCGGAAAAATGGACTGTCTTACATGTAAAACTCCAGTGTCAAATCACACTAGGCATTCACATAGATTTACCAGTACCGCATAGACTGGTAAGAACACCTTATGCATTCTATGCATAGGCATGAATACACATTCAAGCAGCACCACAAAGCTAGGGATGTCGCTATACTTTCAAAACTCACTGGAACATCAGAACCAGTGATGACTAAAAAAAAAAAAAACATGTCTCCAACAAGTTGGAGAACACTTCCATACACCCTAACACTAATAGGGCCTGAGAGAGGGAGCTGAAACCACTTGTGCCAGCTCCTACCACTTGTGTAAGCTTGAATATGGACACCAACTCCCTGTGCACGGGCACTGATGTAACTGTGCATTGAGCTTTTGAAACTGAAAACCTTAAGTTGTCTGGGGTCTTGTTGGCCTTGTAGCTGTCGTTGATGGAGAAAGGGTACATACCCCTTTGGTGATGTAGGGAAGTACCGTTTGATGAAGAGGTACATCTAAAGGTGGCAATATGTTTAAGCTATTTGGTGATATGGCAAAAAGAGGGTCCTTCAGAGGCAAAGTTACCCCTTGATGGTCAATAAGGGGCTAAGAGGTTAAAGGCCATACCAAATAGTATTATAGTATCTGAGGCTTGAACGTGGATCTTGAGGACAAAAAAACACCACTGAAATGCCCACTCCAGACTTGGCCAAAATTCCATAGAAAATTTGACTTATGAACCATGCATTGATCGACCAATTTCCATCAGGTGAAACATGTGTGTACAATAACATGGAACGTCCACCATCCCCGAAGCCACCCATTCATGACATATGGCCTTTTGATCATAATGCTCCTGCTCGTGATTATACTCAAGCTTGTGCACGTGTTTCATGTTTTGTGAGTGCTTCTACTCCTGCTTGTGCACCATATACATCTCCTATTCCTCTACTAGTTGTAGTTGCTGGTGTAACAGAAGTTCTTAATCTTGTTTGTACTCTGTTTCTTTCTTCAGCTTGATATGATGCACTTGCTGTCACTAGTACAGTTGCTTGGACTCTTGGTGGTGTTGTAGCTATTGCTTTTGCTCCTGTTACATTTCCTGCAATGAATCAGGATCAGGTAAAGGCCACCCTTCTTTGGTGGGCCAAGTTGGTTGCCTTTCGGGTGCTTGCTTCCACTCATGCTCTCACTCCCACTCCAACTATTGCCCTTGCTCCAAATCATTTTACTAGGATTGCGCCCACTACTGCTCCTGATTATGCCCGTGCTCATGCTCGTTGAAGATTCAAGTGCGGAATGGGTAGATCGGAGGAAACGATAAGGGTAAGCCAGAGGGTCAGGGAAGAGGCACCACTCCCTCCCCTGGCCCTCTACTTGCCTACTCTACCCTATCCAACTATGTTTACAATGATGACGAGAGAGGGTAATCCCATGCTCCCCCTCTTCGATGTGTACCTATAATTTAATGTTTAGCATGTGATGACCAGTGTATACTCTTATGAGAAATGAACATGAGTGCAAAGTGGTTTAGAGATGAGGGGAGGAGCAGGGTGTGTTGACGTTGACTATCGGCGAGTAGCATTGAAGCGATGCACACAAGGATACTGGAAAAAAACTAAAAAATCATCGGTTTTTGACCTATTTATCAATGAGTCAATGATTTACATCCTTTGACCATATCTACTTCAACCGTTCATGATCAAGCTATAGATGAAGATTGCAGATGAGACCAGGGAGGTGTCAAGGAGCTACATCAACACAAAGTGTGATTTACTCCAAGGTGAATCACTATAAGTGAGCCAACTCAAGATCGACTTTGTCGACTGGTACTATGTTAGCGAGTGGGGTGAATCGTGTATGCCTAGAAAGGTGAGGCCAAGGAAACATTAGAATAAAGCCGGTAATACTTTTGTTTTTTATTCCAGTTTTTTCTCTTTCATTCTCTAAGCTATACTCTACCCTCTAGTGTCACTAAGTTGCCTTGCGGTGTTGTGTCTCATAACTAGTTCTTTGAGCGTAGCAAATTCATGACTGGTGCGACTGCTTAGACAACCCTATTTGTTGTCACTTCTCCTTGTTCTTTTGCTCATGCTCCATCCCCTGCTTATGCTACTAGGCTTGTGCTTTCTTCTATTGGTGGTCCTAAAACCTTCTCTTTCTTGAAATTGTGATCCTACTTGAATGCCTACGCCTGCTCCTGCTCCCCGCTCTAGCTCCTGCCTCAGCTCGTGCACTTACGCCTGGGCTGCTCGTAATCCTACTCATGCTTGTGCTCCAGCTCATGCTCGTACGCCTACTTATGCTCATACTCTTGTCCCTACACTTGCACCTGCTCTTGCTCTTGCTCTTACTCTTGCTCCTGTCCCTGTGCCTTCACTTGCTCCTACTCCCACTCCTATAACAACTCCTCTGAATGTTGATGCTTCTAGGTTGCTGCTCCTAGTGTTCTTATGCGTCTGGTATAGATTAGGATGGAATGCCAACCGTCAAAAAGCAGCAACGAGCAGAGAAAGAAGAGAAAGGTAATTGCACCTACAAGAAGCAATCATAAATGTGTCAATACAGACCAGTAATAGTAACAGCGGCAACGACAGTAAGAGCTAAACTTGTAGGAACTACGGGAAGAGGTAGCCAGAATCAACCTCTTGCAGCAACTAAGGCCAGTAGTTGCCAGCAAGTGTCAAGCAACGTCTATTTCATAGTGGCAATAGAGGGTGGCAACATGCAAATGGACCATTTTGGGAGAGGTAAGTTGTTTGTCACGAACCAAGAAACATGTTACAGATCACGTTGTGGAGGAGATACATTCTATTGAAACACTACCGGTGACCACTTCCACATTTGCGACCAATCCCAATCCTTCTCCTTTCACCACTACTCCTCCATCTGGTGTTACTACACCTATGCCTAATCTTGCACTTGCTCGAGCTTGTGCGCCAGTGCGTGGTGTTGTGTTGGTGCCTTAACCTATTCATGCTCTTGCCCCTGCTCCTGCTCTTACCCTTCATCGGTGATTACTCCTACGTTGCCGATTGCGCTTGCTCCTACATCGGCACGTGCTCCTTTGCTCATGTGTACAATGGTCTGATGATGAGTTTAATGTGTAATGACAAGTTGCATAAATGGATAACTCACCGCGATGTAATGAGTTAATGTATGTAGTTCACCTATCTCTCTTTCCCTCGTTCCCTCTCTCTCACAGTTTGTATCATTTTATCTCCCCCTCTCTCCATTTCCCTCTCTAAGTGCCTCTCTTTGTCACACACACACATTCTCTCCCTCCTTCATTTTCTCTCTCTCCACCACCCTCTCTCTATCTCTCTTCCCCCCCCCCTCTCTCTCTCTCTCTCTCTTTTCCTCTCTCTCTCTCTGTTTATCTCTCTCCCCCTTGTTTCCTCTATCTCCCTCTCTATCTATCCAACTCCCTCTATTACTCTCTATCTCTCCCTCTCCATCCCCCTCCCCTCCCCCCTCCCTCTCACTCTTTGTCTCCTTGTTACCCTCTCTCTACCTCTCCTTATCATTCTCTCTATTTTCCTCTTTGTCACCCTCTCCTTATCATCCTCTCTCTATCTCGCTCCATGATTCTCTCTCTCTCTCTCTCTCTCTCTCTCTCTCTCTCTCTCTCTCTCTCTCTCTCTCTCTTTCTGTCTCTCTCTCTCCTTCTCTTAACATGCATTGTTGGGTTAACACTATGCTCTCCGTGTGGGTTTGCCTGAATATGAGGCCCATTACATGGTGGCTGGGAAACATGCAAGGACTACAAACCATCATCGATGGCTAGTCGTCAACATATGAGGTTATGCATGACAGAGTATGAAAACACAATCTCACTTTGGAAGCTGACCTTGTATGGCAATATGCATCATAGGATGGTGAACTTAGCCTTCACCATCTTAAGTCCTTTGTTAATCACAAATTCAGCTATAGCATGGAGACATTCCAAAAGCTCTTAAGTATAACGTAGCTGGTGTTTTCCTCATCCAAACTGAGCTGAATGGGAACTCCTTTAAAGATATGGCATCATGAGGATGTTTCCTTTTTGTAGAATCAGAGTCCACTGCAATGAGCTTGCTAGACACCATCTCAAAGTTATGACTCATGATATTGATGATGTTTTCACATGTAGAGTAGAGTCCTCTTATCCCACAAAAACAAAGGTGAAACTAACAAATGAGTTACAAGATGTACACAAGGTTTGATAATGCTTGTGGTGATGACAATAATCGGAGATATGTGGAGCATGAACAATAAATCAATTGCGTTTAAAGAACCAATGTAAACTTCAAGCTATTGGAGGTAATTTTGACGACTTGCAGATTATGATGGTATCACATCACGTGTCTTAGGTTGATGTATGACATTTGTTGTAATTGGTCTGAACGTAGTTGTGATATCACAAAGCATACAGAGGACGGTTTCTTGAGCACACGCAAAATCCTTCGTGAGCCTACTAACAAGGAGTTTCAGCAAGGTGTAATGGGCCCAAGTGTGCATCTTCTCTTTAGTGGACATGATCTTGTCTCGCACCAAATGCTTGGATGCCAAATCTTGTACAATGCAAATCCATGTGTATGCTGTTGCTTTTGTGAGACAGGCAACAAGGGCTAGGACCCTTGCTGGTAGGATCCGTGGGTGATCAGTAGTGTAACATGTAAAAGAACCAATGTAAACTTCAAGCTATTGGAGGTGATTTTGACGACTTGCAGATTATGATGGTATCACATCACGTGTCTTAGGTTGATGTATGACATATGTTGTGATTTGTCTGAACGTAGTTGTGATATCACAAAGCATACAGAGGACGGTTTCTTGAGCACACGCAAAATCCTTCGTGAGCCTACTGACAAGGAGTTTCAGCAAGGTGTAATGGGCCCAAATGTGCATCTTCTGTTTAGTGGACATGATCTTGTCTCGCACCAAATGCTTGGATGCCAAATCTTGTACAATGCAAATCCATGTGTATGCTGTTGCTTTTGTGAGACAGGCAACAAGGGCTAGGACCCTTGCTGGTAGGATCCGTGGGTGATCAGTAGTGTAACATGTACAATAACAGGACAAGGGTTGAGACCTTTNGTCTGAACGTAGTTGTGATATCACAAAGCATACAGAGGACGGTTTCTTGAGCACACGCAAAATCCTTCGTGAGCCTACTGACAAGGAGTTTCAGCAAGGTGTAATGGGCCCAAATGTGCATCTTCTGTTTAGTGGACATGATCTTGTCTCGCACCAAATGCTTGGATGCCAAATCTTGTACAATGCAAATCCATGTGTATGCTGTTGCTTTTGTGAGACAGGCAACAAGGGCTAGGACCCTTGCTGGTAGGATCCGTGGGTGATCAGTAGTGTAACATGTACAATAACAGGACAAGGGTTGAGAGCTTTGGACTGAGATCTTGATTGATACAATGTAAGTTTATGGTACATGAAATAAACTAAGCACACTAGGCTAGCACAGCCCCTGGTCCACATAGGGGCAATGCCTTGCCAGGCCTTGTAGGCCATCGTTGCAAGGGTCATGGCACAGTTTCCAGGTTGAATGGCCTCCAGGGCAACCTCCACCCAGGCTCGAAGGCCCTGCCAGGCTTATGGGGGCCTTGGAGGGATCTCCAACAGATTCTCGGTCTTGGGCTCCACAGTCAGAGGCTTGAGCAGAGTTGAGTGCTTACAGAATGCTGAGATAGATATGAATTGAGAGGAGCTTCACCTTTTATACCCATGGATCAGGCAAGTTGACCACATGAAGGAGGAGCTTCCTTCAGGTGGTTCAGGTCTGCTTCCTCTTGGGGAAGCTTCCTTCAAGGCGAAGCTTCCTATAGGTCAGACTTGTTACTGGCATCCCTGTTGCCCTAGGAAGAAGCTTCCTCCTTGAGGAAGCTTCGTCGTATATTCAAGTGAAGTTCTCCAAAGAGGTTGCTTCCTCTTCAGGCTTTCCTTTGATGGCCATTCATCTTGCCATGCTTTTGCATCAGATCCTTCGACTAGGAGCTTCCTAGACCTTGTACCAGATTGGCCCATGCAGGTTGAAAGGCCCAGGCTTCATGCATGTGGCTGATGATGCACTATAAGCCTGATGCTCGGGGTACACGATTCCTGTCTAGTCAGCTAGAGGACTCCCTAACCAGGGTAGCTGTGTAGTCCTGCAGAGTAGGTAGCTCCCCTCCCTCCTAGAGCTAACTAGAGGCATGCGTAACCCTCTTGAGTATGTCAGCATACTACATCACACACCAGGCACTTTAGGCTGCTTCAAGGCTGGTTGTTTGAATTCATCTGGCCTAGACAAGAGAGAATTCTTAATAGACGTGGACTCGGGAATTCACCGTACAATCTGTACGTTTCCGTACAGTTCTCCGAATGCAGTGCCGTCTTCACCATACCGGAGCTTGATACCAGTGACGTAACCCAACCTCTCAACACTCCTCCTCAATAGGTACGCTGGTGGTTTAACCCGTGTCACTCCTACGAGCTCTCAAAAAATTCTGCAAGTGACTCCTAGAAATCTTTTTCGAGGAAATGGAGCTGAGTGTCCTCCTTGTTGAGTAGAAAATCTGGAAAACTGTCAATATGAGATTTTGCACCCGAGGAAAAAAATCATTTCTTGTGGACTCGGTACCGGGATCACTTCTTGACCTTTTTTGGGTCCATAGGCCCTCGTGTCGGTCAGCCTGTTGTAATAAGAAAATGTTGGGTCGAGTTTGGGCCATTCTAGGAATTCTTTAGTTGCCTCATGCAAAAGCAACCCGTCTGGTGCTTTCTACATCCTTTGTGCACCTCTGGAGTTATAAGATTGTCTAAAGAATTTGTTTCTCGGTTTTGTGTTGACTTTGCAGTCACTAGAGCAGTACAAAAGGTGTCCTGGAAGTTCTGGAGGTCATCCTTGCCATATTCAGTTGCGAGTAGCTTGTCCGTAGCAGAACAACTGCTTTACTGATACTCTCCCGTTGGAAAACCCGTTTTAGTCCTCGCTGTCCATTGCTTGTTGATTGGAAACTGTTTTTTTTGGTCGAATTGTCCGCAGTGGTAGTCTTCGCGAATTGCCATCGGATCAAGGATGAATCCTTCATTTTCATGCGAGGAAGAGAGGCCCCGTTTTGCTCACTTGCATCTACGTGCGTGGAGTAGAATTCTGTGGCTGAGGTTGTTGCCGTCGCGTAGTCGAGGAGACACTTAGCACATATTGCACTACTCGCTTGCGTTGTGTGTTGTCCATTGCCGCTTCTGTCTCCTTCGTCCTGTCCTCCATCGGCTTTGTCCTGCTCTCCGCCACCGTTGTGCTTCTTGCTCGCAAGCTGGCCACGCTTACCAAGCGGGCCCTCACCTCGCTCTCCCTCGATCGCTGACATCAGCAGCAAGGCTCTGGAGCGAGCAGCCACGAGCTACATGACCGCTCGCTTCTCTTTTCCTTTTTTTTTCTTCGCTAGCTTGCCGGTAACCTTTCTCATGATGCAGTTGTTCCGGCCGTGCAGCTGCGCTTGTTGCGCAATCTACAATAGGTGCTTCGGCTGCTTGCGAGCTTGCTGCTTGGTTTTTTTTCATCTTTTTGTTTCGAGGTCGAGAGGCTGCGCTTGGTCAGTTTAAGGCAAAGAAGTGTTTTGCAGTCTCCGTGGGTCCTGCTTTTGCAGTGAGATTATCATCTTTGTCAACGGGTCATCCAGCAAAAGAAGGACTCTAAAAACAGTTTATGGACTGCAGTCTCTCCTCAACTGGGAAATCCTGCCATGGTGATGCTAGAGCTGTCGCAATAAGCTGGAGGCTGTTGAAAGCATCATGTTCTTCTGTGGTGGTGCTTTTTGGAGCTCTCTTTGCAAAACACCGCGCACCATCCCGTGATCCACGAAAACCGTGTTGATTGGTTGAATGACGACCTGATGCTACGTCACAATTTCTTGCTCCAGTCGATGCTTTCTCTTGGACCATGAGGCATGTGAGATCCATGTACGTAAATCAAGCTTGCATGATGGCGGAGCTGCGTGTGTTCGACTTCCGCGTCCCCTCCACGACCAGCCGCTTCCGCACGTACTGTGAGAGGGTGTTGGAGGTGAGACCACACTGCTTTGCGCACCTATAGAAAACATCCTTCGGGACGCTCTTTGTCAGAAAGTCGGTTGCTTGCTTAGTGCCTGATGTATGCACAAGTTTGATTGCACTATCTTTGACCTTTGAACAAATCCAGTGCCCACAAATGTCAATATGCTTCATTCGGCCTTGGAGTTTTGTCGAGTTTGCAGGATCAATTGCATATCTGTTGTTGAGAACAGTTTTTTGTCGGTTGCGCTTGAGCAAGTCCGATGTCCTCTTGGAATTTGCGGAGATACGTGACCTCCTGTGCTTCTGAAGTAGCTGCCACGTACTCAGCTTCTACGGAGCTGAGTATAATGAGGTTTTGTCGCTTGCTGGTCCACGACATCGCTCCTCCACCGAACAAGTACAAAAAACCCATGGTGCTTTGGCGATCCTCTTTTGTTCCACCAAAATCAGCATCGACGTAGCACTTAAGGTCGAGGGTGTCTATTGACCCAAAGAGTAGACGCGCATCTCTTGTTGTTTTGAGGTATTCCAGTGCTTTGTCTAGCTCCTTGCATGCTCCTTCCATACATGTCTTGTTTCCACATGCCAAGTTGCTTATGATGACCTACAAATCTGGTTGTGTGCAACTTGCTGCGTGCATCAATGAGCCGGCTCTGATGTGATACTCGGTCTCGCTCCTCCCCCTCTGTCCCTGATGAGTTACCTGCTGTTGTGACATAGGTGTTGGTACGTCCCGGTCATGAATGATGAATCGTTTGCAGACTTAACGGGCGTGTTTCTGTTGGCTCAAGTGGAGCGCATGCACTTCACGTTCGCGTTTAATGTTCATGCTCAGGTAGAACTCAAAGCTGGGCATGAGTGTCACATTGAATTCTAGCATCATGTCACCTATTGTTGCTTTCATAAAATCCATCAACGGGCCAATGATGAGAAGGTCGTCGACGTAGACCACCATGTAGCAGTCTAGGTTTCTGTTTGCTGATGGCCGATGTAGGAAGAGGCAATTTTCATATGCTGAATGCTCAAATTCGAGAGACTCCAGCACACTTTGCAATTTCTTGTACCAAGTTAGGGGACTTTGCTTTAATTCGTACAGACTCCTTACCAACTTGCACACTCTGCCACTCTCGTCGTCGTACCCCTCTAGTTGCTTCATGTAGACGGTTGTATCCATCTCACCATACAGAAAAGATTTTTTTACATTGAGCTCCCGCACTTTGTAGTCTGTTATTGCTACAACTGCCAACATGATGCGTGCGGTGGTGTAGCGGCTCACGGGGGCGTAGGTGTCAAAGAAGTCTTTCCCCTCAACTTACGTGAATACCTTTGCCACGAGGTGAGCCTTGAACTTGTCAATGCTCCCATCTGTTTTTGTCTTGACGCAAAACACCCACTTCACTCCCACTGGTCGAGACCTAGATGGAAGCTCCGTGAGCTCCCACCTCACTTGATCCATAAGACTCTGGTACTCTGCGTCGAGTGCTGATTTATACCATAACATGCTTACCCTGTAGTGCTTCCTTCAGAGTCTTTGGCTACAGTGGAAGCGTGCTCATAGAGACAAAAGCTACGAGATGCATGGTGGTGAAGTCCGCCAGGAAATCATCCGCGTCTTTGTAGACGGAGCAGGTCGTGATAGCCAGGTCTGCCTCATTGATCTCTTGCTCTTTTTCTTGTTGCAACTATTGCCGTAAAAGGCAGCATCAGGGTGCCACATTGTTAGGCTCATCACGTTTTGTCACTTGTTCAAGGTATGTGAGAAATCCGGTGTCAAGTGACCAACCTCATATCATCGTTTCTTGCATTGCATTTTACTTCCGACATCAAAGTGGCAGGTCATCGACTAACAAACCTTCCTAGACATATGTGCCCAAAATTCCCAAGCATGTTGTTTGTCAATGTAAAGTGTAGCCATGTATCTTTTTGGAATGTTGACAAAAGATGTTCTTCACCAAAGAGTATATAGTGCCTAACCTAGTTAATGCCTTTGGAAGCCGGCCAACATCTCTAATTGGAAACTTCTTGCCATTTTCATGGGACCAAGTGATTCTTTGTTTGAGAATGTTTCCCTTGTTTTTGACGACCTTGGCAAAACAATGACATTATTCTGTGCGACCAATGTCTTGAGAATTCAAAGCATCAAAAGATGGAAGCATTGGCGGTTAACTTTCTTGAAATGAAAGTTGTTTTTGGTAGAAATCTTGCCAAGATTTTTTACGAGCAATGTTTTAAGAAACAAGTCCGAAGGTGATGATTTTTTAGAATAAGCGTAGTTAAACATAACAATGTCTCACGGTTCCGCAAAGGACCCACTTCAACTCGACTGTGTTTCGTCCTTACATGGGGTCTACTGACTTCGTCTTCCAGTCCTAAAGAGCATGATGAGAGTAGTATTGCTTCTTGTGCCACGACTTCGTGCTTCCAGGTCCGGTTGTCATTCAAATGTTTCATCAGCACTTCAGTCATCCTTCGGCTAACCCTTCAAATTTAAAGAGTAAAATGTTATGACGTTCCGAACATTCTAAGGGTCTTTTAGCGATTGCATTATGGGATTCTCCGATTGGAAATCTTGCCAGAGTCCCGTGTATGATTTTGCCAGCTCTACGGGTGGGGCCGTTACCGCCTGGTAAGGTTTGGCTCACGTTTTATCTGCGGATTCTTGTCTCCCACTCTGCGGTGGGTCGCACTTCAAGTGCGTCCCAGTACTGCGGCCCTGCACGGCCGCGCCCGTCACACTCCGCAGTGACGGTCGGCTCCCCACGGTGGCTGCCCTTCGACGGTAGCGACAGAAGCGACAAATCAAATCCAGCCCTCCCTCTTCCTCCCACTTCCTTTCTCTCTACCGGATCATGCGTCGCCACCAAGCACGACCTCCGCTACTACCTCAGTCCCCGGACAACTGCGACCGCGGAGTAGGCCAGCGCTCGATCTCTTCTCGGATGGCGCGTGCGCCTGAGGGACAAGTAGCGAAGGGACTTGACGTTTCTCTCAAGGGCTGTGCAATG
>SZWC01000911.1:27970-60867 GCA_023375785.1 Penium margaritaceum
CTCTCTCTCTCTCTCTCTCTCTCTCTCTCTCTCTTCTAACTCTCTTTCGCCGACGCCCTCACTCGCTGCCTCCCCCTGCTGACCCTCGCTCACTCCCACGGGCTCGCTCACACGCAACCCTGTTGAGATCATCTCGCACCTCGCAGTGGCGAATCCACCCACGGCTTTCGCGTGGGTGCGAAATCACCCACGCGATCGTAGGTGGTTGCCGGTGGACCTGTTTTCCTCTCGCCGGACTTGACCCGGCCTCACCAACCAAAACAAAACAGGGGCAATCGAGAAAATCTCAGATCTTGGTCAACCCGGGGGTAGCTCTGTAACCTTTTCTATAGAATAACACACTGTTTTCTTTTCCTTATTTTTCTCATTTGTTTTCTACTTAGGAGGGGGGATTTTTCCCATACCATTTTTTCTTTTCTTTTTCCCTCTCTAGCATGTCTACCGTGCATTACAACCTCTTTCATTTTTTGTTTTTCCTAGTTCCTGACCCGGGCTCTTACCCCGCATCCTTGAGTTTACTAGAAATAGTGATAGTACCTCTCACCCCCATCACATCTTACTGTCCCTTTCGGCACGATGTTTCCCTGGCCTGGGCCACCTCCTGGCCCCTTCGTTACACACGCAACTTCTCCATCGCCTACAGAGAGTGTTCTACCCTCTCACCATCTTCTTCCGCGACCCTCGGACCCACTGAGGCAGCAGCCGGGATCACCTCCACGTGATTTCTCGGGCCATGTGCTCCCGTTGCTTGCATCCACACTGCCGGGAGCCAGCGTATCTTACGCTCCCTCTCATCACCAGCTGCCTCCGGGCGCCGTGTTTCTACCACCGGCCCCACTACCTCATGGTGGTGTTGGTCCGTCACTCCCGTGGTCAGTTTCTACACCGCCGGGACACAGCGTTCCCATCGCTCCGCCATGTCACCAGCCTACCGGCACACTGACCCGACATCTGGCACCACCCTCTCCTGGGTACCCTGGCCAGCTTCCTCTATGGGCGCCTTCTACTCCGACCGGACCCGAATCTCTACACGCCCCCGCGTGTCCTCACCCTGATGGCTTGTTGTCCGGACCGCCTCCACCCTCTGGTCAGCCTTCTCCATTGTCCTTCTCGTCACCACCGAGCCAGGGCATTCTTCACGCTCCTCCGCATCATCCTATGCCTTCAGGGGTCGATGTGTGGCGGCCAGTACCACCCCCTAGTGATGCTGCTCTCCAGCCGCTCCCATGGTCGGTCCCTACACCGCCGGGACGCAAAACTCTCCATCCTCACCACCATTCCTCTGGGAGGACTGGTCCTCTCCTTCCACGACAGGATCCAGCTCTTTGTGGTTTTGCCTGCCACTTCTGTGGCGATGGACTCCATGGTTGGCACCAGTGCCAGTTGCGTCCTAGTGGGTGGCATCCACCATGGCTCCTGCCTTGTGATTTTCTTCATGCTCCACCACAGCCGGACCTCCCTTGCTCGTTCGTTCCTCACACCGGCGCTCTGGCAGTTATGTACACCGAGCTCCAGAGTCTGTGACAGATGATGTAGCAGGTCAGGGACCACCTCTTCTCCCATCGGGATGATTCGTCCTGTTCCGCGTCGTCCTCATCCTCTTCCTCCTCCTCTGAGGTACCTTCTCCAGCTGCATTGGACCTTTCCTCTCACTCTGCAACTATTCTCTCCATCCTCCGCTCCACTGGTGTCATACCCGTTCCCTGTCCGCCTCCTGCTCGCCGACGTCGTCGTCACCCATCGCGTCCTGTATGTCTCGTCTCTGGTACGTCTTCATCTCCACCGGCTTCTGTCATTGCACCGGTTGCGAGGGGGTGTGTGCATCCGTCCACTTTGCCATCGACCATGTCAGTGAGCACCGAGGATGGAGCAGGAGCACTTAGCACTGCATCTGTTGGAGCAGGTCCATTGATAGTAGTAGCATCAGACACATCCACACCTTCCGCACCCTCTACAGCACCAGCTGCATCAGCTGGTACAGCCGCACTCGCTACACCGGCTTCTGTCGTTGCACCGGTTCCGAGGGGGTGTGTGCATCCGTCCACTTCGCCATCGACCATGTCAGTGAGCACCGAGGATGGAGCAGGAGCACTTAGCACTGCATCTGATGGAGCAGGTCCATTGATAGTAGCAGCATCAGACACATCCACACCTTTCGCACCCTCTACAGCACCAGCTGCATCAGCTGGTACAGCCGCACTCGCTACACCGGCTTCTGTCGTTGCACCGGTTCCGAGGGGGTGTGTGCATCCGTCCACTTCGCCATCGACCATGTCAGTGAGCACCGAGGATGGAGCAGGAGCACTTAGCACTGCATCTGATGGAGCAGGTCCATTGATAGTAGCAGCATCAGACACATCCACACCTTCCGCACCCTCTACAGCACCAGTTGCATCAGCTGGTACAGCCGCACTCGCTGCACCGGCTGCCCTACCTGGTGCATCGCCTGCAGCAGTGTCCTCTACAGCACCCTCCACAGTACCAGCTTCATGCGCTCGTATAGCTGCACTTGCTCCACCAGCTGCCCCACCTGCTGCACCGTCAGCAGGTGCGTCCCCTGTAGCATGTACATCTTTACCAGGATCGGCAGCATCAGTCCTCTCTACACCAGCACCATCACCTGCTCCGTCTACGTCTTCACCAGCAGTCGCAGCGTCTGCATCCTCTGCTGCATCCATAGATTCATCAGCCTCTTCTACAGCACCTGCTTCACTTACAGGACCAGTTGCATCGGCTATGATTGCTGCACCAGCAGCACCTCCCGCTCCTTCTACAGCATCACCTGTTGAGGCATCAGCTACATCCACTTTATCGACATCCTATACAACACCCCCAGCATCCGTTCCGTCCGCTACATCGGCTTCATCAGCAGCATTAGGTGCATCATCCACATCAACTGCATCAGCACCACCGGCCTCATCAGTAGCATCTGCTGCATCAGCAGCACCGATAGCATCTACATCATTAGCTGCATCGGCAGCATCATCTCCACTGGCAGCATGAGCTACATCGTCAGTAGCAGCCACATCAGCAGCCTCAGCTGCATCGACAGCATCAGCCGTGTTGGCTTGTCCTTCATTGGTCAGTGATCATACATCAGCTGATAGAGACATCTGGGGGGGGCGTCAGAGGCTTGCCCACCTATGGTGGTGACTGCAGAGTTAGTGCCCTGCACCAGGTCGGTAGTACCTAGTCATTCCTATCTGAGATGCCAAGCTGAGGAGGATGAGATTCGTTCCCAGATCAGTGCGCAGGAGACGTACATTACTGCCGTTCGAGCGATATTGTGCGGCGACATCCCTCCACCAGAGGATGCTCCATGTTACACCTTCATTAGAGATATGGGGATGAGCGATTACATCCAGATGTCTAGAGAGTGTGAGCTAAGGGATGCAGAGTGGTGGTTGCATACACTACAGGATACGTTAGCCGAGATACTTGCTGAGGGTTGTAGCGGACACAGCCCAGATGGTTCCGAGTCCAGTTCCAAAGCACCCTCAGAAAGCACCTCACAGGATGGGGATCCTGATGTACTGAGCAGCGACGACATATCAGACAGCCTTGCGCCATCAGTCAGCTCACCCACATCCTTCTTCTTTACACCTAGACCATCTGTCTCCATCTCTGAGTCTTCCACGCCTCCTACCTCACAGGTTGTCCAGCATCCACGTCCTTCAGATGACCCTTTGTCCCAGTCCTTGGATACCTTGAGACATTTTGCTTCAGGAGGCACAGCACCTGCAGCCACTCAGCTTCGAGCTGCAGAGATGGAGGTGATGGTACTCCAGAGAGTGGTTGACTCCTTGTCCACCACGTACAGTGAGATGATGGCAGTGCTTAAGGATGTTGAGTTTGAGCTTCGCATAGTGACTCAGGAGGATCATGCCGAGATGCGTGAGCACGCCTCTCTTCTCCAGGGTGAGTTGGTTGTAGCACAGGAGCATCTACGCACATTGGACTGTGCAGTTGATGTACCGACTGCAGGAGTGAGTTTCCCACACACAGCTCCAACTCCGTCTCCACTCTCCACTCCAGGATCCTCAAACACCATCCTCTCCACCTGTACTATTTCGGAGTCTGCTGGTTCCGACCTCTGGCATCTTCTAGATGTAGGGGGATCAGCCTCTCTCTCCTCGCTCAGCCATGGAGCATTCGGCAGCGTCTTCTCCACTCCTGCACCCTCTGAGTCTCATGAGATTGACACTCAGGATCCTGCTAGTTGGGATCTCTGGCAGCTTCCACGTGGTGAGTGATAGGCATTAGAGAGTGCGTGAGTGAATTGTGCACATGTTAGTCATTGTAGCCTCATCCTCATCTCTCTGATGACGTACTCACATCTCCAGCAACTGTCGAGTGTGTCCATTGATGGATTGTTCTTCCGAGGATCGTTTGAGCCAAGAGGAGATGTAGTGTTGTATTTAGGCGATAGGTTCACAGCTTTCTGCATGCAGGGGAGCAGATGCATCCTAGCACATTGGTGTTGGCGTTCATGTTCTTAGGACTCTCTCATCACGGGGGAGCGTCTGTATCGTCTCAGCTAGTACCTTGTCGACAGCTCTAGCAACCCAGGGGGAGTGTTGGTGTATGGGCTTTGAGCTATCATGTAGCCTTGTCTCCTAGTTTGAACTGATGGTTCTCTAGTGGCTGTATTACTTCTTCTATGGCATGCATGGTGCATTCTAGCAGCTCAGTTTACCCACATGTGTCTAGTAGAGTTTTCCCTGTGGTCGAGACCCGGGCACTTGGTGGTTTGTGCCAGTGCTCTAGGAGACCCACAAAGGTTGACTGCCTATTGCATCTGACAGGTTGTACACTCTCTCTGTGGTCGAGACCCGGGTACACGACGGTTTGTGTCGGTACCTCGGGAGACCCTGCACTGATTGGTTTAGTCTTAGAGACCTTTTTGACAGACATGTGTAGTCTGCGTGTGGCTGAGACCCGGATGCCCGGTTACATGTTCTGGCGTCTCGGGAGGCCTAAACTTGCCTAGCTTGGCTAGACCGTGATGCTCGAGTGTCACCGTATATTCTGGTTGTGTTTGGGGTACATTTGATATTTTCTTGTCGGTCGAGACCTGGGCACACGGTTGACTATTCCGGTGCCTCGGGAGACCTCCAGTTTGTGGTTTCATGTTCCGGGACATGTGTACTCCCCGTCCGTGCCTTTTGGTGCGGCAGGGATGACGGGGCCTGGTGGGCTAGCCGCAAGTCCCCAGTACAAAAGCTCAGTGTAGGACTGATTGTACTTCTCTCCTTGATTCTTAATCTATTCGTTCCAGACTTAGCCAAATCTTGGCGCTGCATTTCTCCCACTCACCACCAGTGCTCATGTCTCTTCCGACATGAGCCTGCATGCCCTAGACCTTCTTTAGCAGCCTTGTCGTCGATGGTCAAGGTGTTGTGATTTGTGACGTTCCTGTCGACCTGTACAGTTTACGATGACCACTCGGCCGTGTCCACACTCGTCCAGATCCCTAATGCGGACCCTGGTGATACTCGTGCGCCATCTAGTGCCAGACTACCAGCTTGGAGCTAACCGACGACCATTCCGAAGCTCAAGACGCCACCCGGGACCTCCTGCAGTTTCTCTGCAGCATGCAGGAGTTCATCGGTGGACTAGCTGCGGGCCCGATTTGCTTGTTTTTGTATTGTGTGTCCACCGTTTGATGACGGATGCATGCATGTGACAGTCGTAGTGTTCGGCTTGTGATCATGCATGTCTAGGTTCAGACGGCGTAGCGTTCTGAAATGTCAGCGCAGAGTTACGGCCAAAACAGTGAATTTGGTCCAGTTTTAGGACAGATCTTGCACTGCCGCGTGCGATACCCGCCATGCGCCGCGGCAGGTACTTATGCCATGGACCTGTCATTTGTCATTTCTCTTTGCAAATTCTATTGAAGCATTCGGACACTTTGCCATGTATCTCCTAGCCAGACCCTTGCTGTTGTGTGCACGACTTGTGACTGTCGTCGCCCTATGACCAGGCACTGACGCCTAGTCGGCGGTTGTGTCGTTAGGAAGCTTCCACACATCTTCTCATGGTATCATAGTGGTGAGACAGTTGTCACCGAGCTGCGTTTGAGAGACGCAGCAGAGCAACAGTAGTGAGGGTCACCGCTGTAGGAAATCCACAGGGACCTATCGACGAGAGCCGACCACCGTTGACGTCGCTCACCATCACCACGTGAGACTGCATCATCAGTAGCCGCTACCGACAGCAGGCGATAGTTGTAGTAGGTTGCAAATGCCAGCAGCTGCCTTTGTTAACCGCAGTAGCAGCAACTGCAGTGCAGAAGAGTAGCAACACAGCAGCAACGGCAATAGTAGTGGCGGCAGCACAACAGCGTGCGGCGACAGCAGCAGAGTAGCAGCGCAACAACAACAGCAGTAGTAGCTACGGTAGCAGCATAGCAGCAGCAGGAACGATAGTTGTAGTGGCAGCTGCAACAAAGTAGTAGCGGCGGTAGCAGTAGCTCAGCAGTAGCCACGGCAGCAGCGCGCGGCGGCGACAGCAGCGTGCAGCAGCCGTAGCACGCAACAACAGCAACAGTAGTGCACAGCTGCTGGCACAACCGTGCAGGCAGCCGCCGTGCAGCTGCTCCGCATGCAGCCACGCAGGTGCTCCTATAGCTGACGATGCAGTAGCAGCAGCTGCTGAGCAAAAGTTGCGCAGCTTCCGCGCAGCTTAGGCGTGGCTGTTGCGGAATGGTTGCCTGCTCGCGCAACAACTACGAGGGTTGACACAAAAGAAAGGGAGGGAAGCAGATGTCAACATTTCCCCCTTGCTGATTTCATCAAGTCATGCTGACATCAGCAACTTCCTGCAAACATGAGCACTTACATTAGTGAAAGTTTTGGTCAGAGTGTCAAAAGTTACCAACATTTCAACTCCTTGAGAATCAATAATGGTTCCGTAATTCGACCACGTTGATATCTCGGCCCATAATGAGCGGCGACATGTCTCCGTCTGCCGATAAGGGAAAAAGGGTGCTAGATCCCTCTTTTTCCTCCTCAGGGGTCATGAGCCCATGCTCGCAGGCTATTGAAGAATGGTGGAGCCAGTAGGACAAGATGCGTCGCCTATAGCGGGAGCAGACTGACACCATCCGTACACTCACCGATCTTCTTCAGGGTCATTCCATGACCCCACGACAGACCTCTGAGGGAGCGGCCGGGGTCGCACCCTTTACATAGCAGTCAGCTTAAGCACCAAAGACAGGAGCTGGAGCCGACCCGCCACTTCTTGATCCTTGGGACGAGGATCCATACATGCCATGCATGGAGGGTGACTCCCCCGAGCGCGAGATTCGTGTGCTTTAGGAGCGTCTGCACCTGCTTCAGACGAGCTCTCGGCCCCCACACACATCTTGCTTTCCCGAGATTCGATCGTTGCCTGACCTCCACCACAGCAACTTCCCTCCTCCTGGTGTCTTTCCCATCCCTCGTCCTTCCCAGCCTGTGGTTGCCCTACAGAGCGGCAACCTAAGGACTTCGAGACATCGTCCCCACGGTATGTCAGCGAGGATGGTTTTGACTGCTGGGAGATACTCTTCCAGGTTAAGGCCACTTTAGAGGGCGAGTGGCCCTACTACCACAGTCTGTATCAGACTACGGGCCGAGCAAGGTGTTGATTGCGACTAAGGCGATGTACAGATTTCTCTATGCCATGCAGCGTGAGACTGTTATCGACTTCCGCTTGTTCCTTGGCGAGGCGGGCACTGGCACTGGCGCTGATCCACGCGGGGGCTGGGACCTGGCATTATCCTTGCTTGCTGTAGAGACGCATGCCACCCGCACCGTGCACATTCTTGCCTTTCACTCCCTTTGTCAGGGGCCTGCCAAGCCTACAGTCGACTACTCGTGACGCGCCATGCGCATCTACATGCACCTTGGGACCTTAGGAGGTACACAGCTGTGGACGCTTCGCACGATCATGCTCAGAGTTCACCTTGAGGACACAAAAATCTTCACGAGGTACAGCGAGGCTGTGCTTGAGCCCTTTTTGGCCTCTTTGCAACTTCTTCCCTTGGCGCACCAACTCTTCCTCCAGGTGACTTCCGCCTGTGAGGCAGCCGTGGCTCATCAAGAAACCTCCAGTGTTGCAGCACTCGTCGCATCACCACCGACGGCCCTCTTGCAGACTCCTTCTCCATCCTCTGCCACATCCTCCTCCTCCCCTTCCACCCGGATTACGCCAACTCAGACACAGGGTGTCGCGGCAATAGCACAGGGGAAGAAGGGGCGATGAACGCGCGGCTTGGGCCAGCAGCAGTCACAAAAACAGCCGTCATCGGGCAGTAGTAGTGGACGCTCTATTCAATACTACAATTGTGGGGGCGCCCAACGCTACACCGACTGCCAACAGCTACTCCACTGGACGCGGATTACTCGCAGGCTCCAGGCTGCATACGTACTATGGTCTACGTCGAGTAGCACATCCTCCGGGCGCGCGGCGACCACGACGGCAGCAGTTCCGCTTCATCACCGGCGACCAGCGGCAATCCAGACCCGCATGACCGCACCATCGCCGAGCTCTGACACCTTCTGGCACTTCACTTTCAGGGAGGTAGGAGTGTTTCGTCATAGCAGGGTGGTTTACAAACTGTCTCTTCGTCGTTTCTAATGGCTCGGGATGACTCGTGTGGGGGGCACGGTTGGAATTTTTTGAGGATGGGCCTGACTGTACAGATTGGATTCATGAGTCTCACCTTTGAGCTCTTTGTTGTTCCTTGCCACCTGTTGCCTAGCATCCATCCGAGGCCGAGTGTTCCATTGCTCGTTGTACAATGACGTCCTCTAGGCGTTTTTTCGGTGGCACTTGGATCATCGATTCCGGTGCCACTCATCACATGACCTGTCGTCGCAGTGATTTTATTGTTCGCGACCCTGTTGCATCTGTTTGTTCCGTCTGCATTGGCTCTGGACAGTCCTTGCCAGTCCAGGGTGTTGGGGTTGTATGTTTCGATGGTCTGTCTGGCCCCGTGTATCTTTCCAAGGTGTTGTTTCTTCCTGACCTTGAGATCAACTTGCTTTTTGTCCATGCTTACACACTGATGGGACTCTCTGTGGAGCACACTACAGAGTCTGCGACTGTGACTGCTATTGACACTTAGAGAGTTGTTCTTTGTGCCTCTGTTGTGGATGACCTGTATCGTGTCTCTCGGACTTCTGCTCCTTGCTCCCCTTCCCCTTCCACTCTTGTTTCTATCATTGGTTTTCTGTCTCCTGAGCACCAGCGATTGCTTCATCGCCGCCTGTGTCATGTAGGCTTCGACACTGTGTCGGAGCTCATTTGGACACAGCCCGCCCTCAGTCTTGACGCGGCTTCTTTCAAGAAGCCACCCAAGACCGACTGTCTCTTTTGCGTATAGGGTAACATGCATCGTTACACCTACCGTGACTCCCGTTGTCGCACACTTCGCCCTCTTGAGTTAGTCCATTCGGACCTTCTTCGTACCCTTCTTGTCGAGTCTCTGTCTGATCAGGGTCGATACGTCCTGGCCGTGACTGATGACTTCACCCAGATGCGGTGGGTTTACATCCTGCACCAAAAGAGTGACGACGCTCTTGCAATTCGCATCTGGCTAGTGATGGCTGAGCGTCAGTACCGCCACACGCTGTTCATCGTCCGCTCAGATCGCGACGGCGAGTTTCTTGGCAAGATTGATAGCTTCTTCGCCGAGCACGGGATTATTCACCAGGTGTCTTGCTACTCCTTAGTAGAATTGTGTTTGTGAGCGCTGGAACCGCACCATGGAGGATACGGTTCGCGCTATGCGGTCTGAGTGCCGTCTTCAGAAGTCCTTCACTTTTGCAGGCTTCACCTACATGACTTGGGTTTGGAACTGCCTCCCGCACGGTCCCCTTCCGAACCACATCACACTGTATTAGCTCTGGTCTGGCTACAGTGCTGACCTGCGCCTCGCTTGCGTCTGGGGATCCTTGGCTTCTGTGTGGTACACCGAGGACCAGTAGGGGTCTAAGGTCTTACCGCGGGGACGCTTGTGTGCCTTCATCGGCATCTCCCCGCGGTCAAAGGCTTGGCGTTTTTGGGACCCTACTCGTCGTCGCATTGTTGAGTCACGCGACACACTCTTCTTTGAGTCCCTCACCTACCGCGATCTGACATCGATCACGTCGATGTCTATAACGCACGTTCCTACGTGTGAGGTTTCCCGACGGATGGGGGAGTTTGCGCCTGCGAGTACCTCTCGCCAGGCCGATGTGTCTGTTCGAGATCCCTCCACTTCTTTGTCTCTTGATAACCTAGTGATCATCGCTGTCAATCCAGAGATCTCTCCAGCACCGCTGGCTTCTACCCCTGTCCCCTTGCACCCAACAGGTACCCATGATCCTATACCTGTGTGTATTCCTGTGACCTTACATGGGTCCGTCGACACTCCTGCCTCTGTATGTGGACCTGCATCAACTGTTCCTACTGCGACACCGAGTCGCATGTCTCCCACATAGGCATTGCCTCGCACGACATTACCAGCTCCCTTGCCTCAGCCATCCCCAGCTCCGGCTGTGCTTGTTCCTGAGCCTAAGGTGCGCCCCTCGAGCCCGGGTTACTCTCGTGAGCCTGGCGGTCGTCTTTGACCATTGGACTCCGGCGATCTGCTTGTGTTTAGTCCCGTACCCAAGCGCTCGACTCGCAGCATCACGAGTGGTGATCCTGGCAAAAAGGCCCTAGGTCTGAGTATCCGTAGTGAGCACACAGAGGTACATTCTACATGCCCCGCAGGGCACAACCTTGTCACTCGTGAGTTTCATATTGCTTGTGATGCAGCAGCCGATCTTGTGGTCGTCAGACCTAGCACTGAGGCATGCGCTCTTGCCATGCAGAGATCTCCCTCTATGGTACCTGACCCGGGCACACTGAGGGAAGCTCTCTCATCACAAGATGCTGACGCTTGGCGTGCTGCCTGTAAGGATGAGCTTTGCACTATCCAAGAGCACGGAGTTTACGAGCTAGTCGACCTTCCACCTTGGAGGAAGGCTATTCAGGTCAAGTGGGTCTTTTGCAAGAAAGTGAAGCCGTATGGTTCACTTGAACGCCACAAGGCTCGCTTGGTCGTCAAGATTTACTCTCAGATTGAGGGCATCGATTACATTGACACCTTTGTCCTTGTCGGCCGCATGACCGCAGATGTCGTACTATACTACTACATCAGAACCGATAAGCACGTGTTGTTGGGGAGCGCTTCAGCAACCTCCTCAACACACTGCCCATGGCTTCCACACCTCTCACGCCTGATGCGTAGGATGCCCTGAAGGTGGACGATCCCACATAGCTGGGGAAGATAGTGGATGTGACCTTGTACCTCCGTCTCATCGGATCTTTGATGTACCTAGGCACTACCACACGTCCTGACATCGCATTTGCCGTCAACCTCCTTGCCCAGTTTCGCAGGCTCCACGCAGTTGTGTGAATGGTGCGGTACGTGGTCTCCACACTGTACCTCAGACTCTGCTTTTGTTGGCAGTGTTTGGTGGTCCTTGACGGCTACACCGACAAGGACTAGGCCTAGAGCCCTGATGGACAAAGTGGCACCGGTTATGTGTTCAAGCTCGGTGGGAGCCCTGTGTCTTGGCGCAGCGGGAAATAGGGCTGCATTGCACATAGCTCATCTGAGGTTGAGTATGTTGCTCTGGGTGTAGGGGCTGCTGAGGCAATATGGGTGCAACGCCTGTTCCTTCAGCTGGGCCAGTCAGTACCCGCCATTGCGTTTCATTGCGACAACCAGAGTGCTCTTGCCATTGCGGAGAACTCTGGTGTCTTTCATGCTCGCACAAAGCACATTGCGGTTGAGCATCACTTTGTGCGTGATCTGGTGGAGCGACACGTATCTCCGCCATTTGGGTTGGCGCTGATATGCAGCGTGCTGGGTTCTCGACAAAGGCACTAGCACGCGGAAAGCTCCTAATGACCAATCATTCCGTTGGACTTCACCCCTTGCCTGAGAGTGGTTGAGTGTGGAGTGTGTTTGTGTCCGTGTCACATTTGTCGTTCCTTTTGTTGCATTTGTCTCACTACTGCACGTGTATGGACATACCTTCCATTGGGTCATGGGGGAGTATTGTGATTTGTGACGTTCCTGTCGACCTGTACAGTTTACTATGACCACTCGGCCGTGTCCATACTCATGCAGATCCTTGATGCAGACCCTGGTGATAACGGTGCATCATCTGGTGGCAGAATACCAGCTTTGAGCTGATCTTCAACCGTTCCGGAGCTCTGGACGCTACGGGAGACCTTCTATAGGTTTTCTGTAGTATGCCGGAGTTTATCGGTGGACTGGTCGTGGGCCTGATTTGGATGTTTTTGCATTCTGTGTCCACTGTTTGATGGTAGATGCATGCATGTGACCAGTCTTAGCGTCCGGCTTGTGATTTTGCTCGTCTAGGTTCAGACGGCGTAGCGTTCTGACATTTTTGCGTAGAGTTACCGGCAAAACAATGGTTTTGGGCCGGTTTTCGGACAGATCTTGCACTGCCGCGTGCGACAGCTGCCGTGCGCCGTGGCAGGTATTTATGCCATGGACCTTTCATTTGTCATTTCTCTTTGCAAATGCTATTGAAGCATTCTGACTCTTTGCCTTGTGTCTCCCATCCAGTCCCTTCCCATTGTGTGCACAACTAGTGACTGTCGTCATCGTCTGACCAGGCATTGATGCCTAGTCGGCGGCTGTGTTGCTAGGAAGCTTCCACGCATCTTCTGACAAGGATGTCCTCGATGATGTATTTGGTGTCCCTGTCCACTTGTTCAAGAGGAGAGGGAGGAACATCCCTGCCAGGAGAGTTCTCCCCAGGGTCTCGGTAGGGTGCTTAAGACTGTTGATATGGAAGACCCAATGACCTTGCATAATGTTGGGTGAGTTTGGAAGACACAGCTGTTCTCATGTGCTCGATCTCAAACGGTCCCAACCATCGGGGCTTGAGTTTTGAACAGTTGGCTCTGCAAAGTTTGATGTTGGTCAAGCTCAGAAGAATTGTGTAGCTGGCAAGAAAAACGTTGTCGCTACGATGGCGATCGTCTGCTTTTTTCATCGCCACTTGTGTCTTTGCAAGCGTCGGCCGTGTTTCATGCTAGATGGTGGAGAAACATCAACGTCGGACGTCAACCGTAGGAATGTTGCTCTGACTTTGTAGTCCGGCTAATGTGGCGGGAAGTTTTCCCAACACCACTTTACACTGAGTTTTACCCAGTGTTGTGGAGATCGCCGATTTGTATGCCATTTCGGTGGTCGGGACCTTTTGTGCCCAATCCGTCCCATAAGGTGCGCAGAGTGTTCAGAGAAGTTTTTTGAGCATTTGATTGGTCTGCTCGGTTTGGCCGTCGGTTTTGAGGATGGAACGCTGTTGAAACCTAGATCCAACTGACGTAGCAAGTCATCAGTTCATGCCAGAAATGGTTGGTATATCAACCATCCCTGTTGCTCGTGATGCTCCTTGGAACACCGTGTAGCTGCACGATGTTGTTTGGAAACAGTCATGCTTTTCCTTTGATGGTGACGGTGGTCGTTGTCGGAACAAAGTGAGACATTTTGGAAAACCCATCGACGACCAAGAGGACCAAAAGGACCAAGAGGACGCCTCAGCAGGATGCGTTGTACCAGAATCTTGCCTTGTCGTATCCGTCGTGCGGGTTGTAACCTCGTGCGAACACCTGCTCGAGATACGGATCTCACTATAGCTGTAGTGTTGTTGCCTCAGCCATCAGATCTGGTCGCCGGCTCAGCCCGTCTGCTGGGTTGGTTTTTCTTGGCCAGTACTGAATATCATAATCGAACCCCGATTCAGGGAACTCCATCCATCCGCTTTGAATTCGACTGAGGTTCGGCCGTGTCTTTAAATGTTTCAACCCATGGTGGTTAGTGCACGCGATGCATCAGTAGCATTCAAGATAACACCCCCATGTCTTGAATTCATGTACGACCGCCAACATCTCTTTCTCGTGTACAGCGTAGTTGAGTTTCGGCCCTCGTATTTTTCTCGACATGTATACGACTGGCTGCTCTCTGTTGCCATGGTCTTGTAGGAGGACTACGCTGATGGCTCGATTTGAGGTGTGCATAGCAATGACATAGTCGACCATTGGATTGGCCAATTGCAGGACTAGGGCCGAGGTCAGAGAGTTCCGCAAAGTGGTGAACACTTCTTTTCGCAATCTCCCCAGCACCACTCGTTTTCTCTTTGAGTGAGATCAGAGAGAGGCGCTGGCACTCGGGCATAATCTTGTATGAAACACCGGTAGTAATCATAGAAGTCGAGAAGAACTTGAACGTCTCCAACGTTGGTCAACATCGGCCAACCAACGACTTGTACCAGTTTTTGCAAAACTTTGGTGATCTGTCCGCTATTGATTATGTTCTCCAAAAACTCGATCTAACGGCGACCGAAGTCACACTTCAAGAGTTTTCCAAAACACTTGTCTGTTTTGTAAAACTTTGAGAAGTTTTTAGAGATGTTCATTGTGCTCATCCAGGGTGCGGATGTACACCAGGATGTCATCAAGTTACACCACGAAAAAATGGTCAACGTATGTGTGAAAAATGCTATTTTCTGCCATGAACGTCGTAGGGAATTTCCAAGTCCAAACAACATTACCACAAAATTGAAATGACTGTAGTGAGTCCAAAATGTCGTATTCTCAATGTTGACATCTTCCATAGGAATCTAGTAATAACCGACGCGTAGGTCAATTTTAGTGAAGATTCGAGGCCCACGCAGCTGATAAAAGAGTTTGTCATCTCGGGGAAGAGGGTAGCGGTTCTTGATGGTAGCGTTGTCCAATGCCCGATAGTCCACACACATCCGCATTTTTCTAGTTCCTTTGTTCACGAATAGTATTGGTGCGACATATGGTGACGTGGATGGGCGGATGAAGCCCGGAATGACAATCTCGTTGAGCTCCTTCTTCTTCCGGTCAGCTTGTGGCCGCTCATCCAATAGGTCCCTAAAACTGTGGGTCGGCTGCCTGGTTTCAGCTCGATACGGTGGTCGATGTCATGTTAAGGTGGTAGGGTTCTTGGGAGTTTTCCCAAGACGTTCATAAACTCTTGGATGAGTGGTGCGAACACTTAAAAAACCATCGCAAATGTTCTTGATGCCGACGAGGCCAATGAGGCAGATGAGGCCGATGTGCCAGCTGGTGTCACTTTTGCTTCCTCCATTTGCTTGAGATGTACAATCCACGTACAATCCCCTCGCCGCACACAACATTTGGCCACGTTGAGCGGTATCCGTTGCACATGTTGTTGCTTTTGAGCTACCACGACTTCCTCTGCTACTTCCACCTCTGTTGCTTCCTTTGTCGTCTTCCATCCAACACATGGAAGTTGTCACTTGGCATCGTCTATTTCCACTTAAACATTACTTCTGTTCCTGTTGACCTGTGGATTGTGCTGGTATAGGAAATCTTGTATGAGAATGATTTTGTGGTCACTCATTAGACAAGACCTCCAAACCGGACATCCTGTAGATCTACCACTTATAGTCGTACTGGTTCTTGGAGTCTCCGTGTTTTCAATCCCTTGTTGACAGTATTTCTTTCAAACACCCCTGGTTTGGTATGAAAACCCTGCCTGCAAACCATTTCATTATTTGCAAAACTATGAGAAGCTTATCTATCTAGTAGTGCTGGTACCGTTCTGCGACTCTTGCATCGTGAAGGTTGTACCTTCAACAATACAGCCGGTTGGTCGTCCTGGTACCCCTCGTCAAACTTTGCGATGTGAGAAACCCTTTGCAGCGTTGTAGGCCGTTGAGATGGGCAATTGTTTGGGACAGATCACTCCTCACGGACAAGAGTTGCGCCTTCCACTCTTGCCCTTTGCCGTTTCCCGACTCATGTTTCTGTGACTTCTCCCCCTTTTCGCCCTAATGCTTGCTTTTACAGTTGCGAGCGATGTGTACGCCTTTTCTGCAGTTGTAGCAGGTACGCGTATCTCTCTGGCCGACGGCGTCCACTTCCATTGGAGTCGAGGAGTCCCCGGACTGGATTTTTTCATTTCCATGATAGCCGTGGTTGGGAGGTCGCCAGCCACTGGATTCCTGGATTGGAGCATTGTAATTAGTGCTTTCGATCCCTTTTGCTACTGCGATCATCAATAGAAAGTCATTTTGGATGCTGAAAATTGCAATTGCTCGTTGAATGTCTGCTTTGAGGCCGGTTTTGCAGTGAAAACAGAGCTTGACGGGGGCAATGTCTGCACCAGTGATGATCTTGCAGAATCTCCGCGTATACTTGGCCACGTTGGACTACTAACGAAGACGTTGGAGCTTGTGCTGTGCGTCAGACTGCTCGTTTAGTCATCCAAATTGTGTCAACATCGCACGCGAGGACTTGTTCCAATCGGTTGGTGGCGTGAGCGTGTCTTGCCACTCTCCGTTGATCTGTTCCTAGGGTAGAATGCCTGCGGTCAGCGATATGAGACAGGTGCTGTTGGCCGTCGACGAGGCCTTGCCGGTCTCCTGTTGCCGTTGGACGAGTTTTTGATCAGACCACCAACTTAACACTGTGTCACGCAAAAGCGCGGCCATGAGGTCAATCTTGTTTTGTTTGTCGTTGACCCCAACAGCGGTGAAGTACACCTCAAAACTCGTCAGCCACATCCGAACCGTGGATCCTTTGAAACTTGCCAGATGAAACGGTTCTCGTGGGGCTAGATGAGTTTTGGATTCGAGAGTTGGTTTTTTCTCTCATGTGCTTGTGTTTGGAAGAACCTCCGTCATGACATTGAGTTGTTGGAGCAGATGGCTGTTGATCCCCTCAAACGAGGAGATATGGTTTGCTGGTTCCTCATTGATCTGCACCTGACGTGCGGTGCCACCTGTCATTCTTGCTGTCGTGCTTGAGGCAGTCGGTAGGGGCGGCTGGTTTACAGCCACTGGATCCATGACCGGGTTGGTAGTCGGAGCCGTACAGGGTTCTCCAGCTGCTGCATAGCCTGCCACGCTAGCGTTTGCTGCGGCTTCAGGGTTCGTGTGTATAGGCATGTTCTGCTCTATCGCCGAAGTCATCACCAAAGACCTGTTGCTGGTCCTCAAGTGCGCTTGCTCGTTTTGCATCGTAGTCGCAAAGTCTATGAAGTCTTGTCGCATGAGATACGTTAACGACTTGTGAGGGGTAGTCCTCCGGATGGGTAAAGTAGTCACATGCCTCTCCAGCACCGCTGCGCTGTGATACCAAGTGCTATGCCGAACGGAGCGAAGATGGTGAACAAATAGAAATTGCAAAGTAGGACACGATAAAACTCTTGGAATACTTGAGGAGTTCATAGTTAGCGGTAAGTGCACTTTGATGACTTGTGTCGAAATGACTGAACATTTACATCAAAGTGTCAAGTTCCAAATGAGGCATAGTGGCAGTCGCTGGGTCGATCGTCGACCAGCGCGTGTGGAGTCGCGTCGTGAGTGGTCAAATTTGAGAGTCTCCGCCAAGGAATCCACAGGCTTTGAGGATTGCCAGTAAAGAGGAACGATGCATATTCAAAAATTGAGATATGCCTTGATACGCTGAGGAGTCGACCAGAAGGTCGTGTTTCTTCTGTTGTAGATTCTCAAAAGTGGTTGAAGTTGTCTGAAAGTTCGGAAAGGTTCATTGTAGTGCGAGGATCGTTGGTCAAATTTCCCTCGACCGTTGGAGTGAAAATCGGGGTCTCGACGCACCGTGGGCTATTTGTGTAATGACAGAAGTGCCCACAGGGAAGATTAGGGACTTGTGTACGTCCAGTACGTAGCACTTTTGTTCCATTTGCCAACAAGAGTTGCTCCTCCTTCAGCCACACAAACAGAATTTGTGTGGTGCTATCCTATGCTTTAGAAACAGTACGACCCTACAGTTGAAAGTTGCCCCTCTGCATGCCCAAGAGTGGCGCTGGGAGGCACCAAGGAATCGCTAGAGAAAGGAAAATCCTCGTAGTTGGATGTGGAAGCTCAGGGATTACTGGGGTCTTGAAATGGATGATTTCTCCTGAAAGATGACAAGTGCTGAATCTGGTGGACATTGTTTCACCGGAATCAGACAAGTATCAAGGGAGATATGAGCTTCCAAAGCTGGGGTGTGTGCGGCAGCTCTAGGAGCCGGCCGCAACTCGACTTCAGGTGAATAATTGACCGGACCGAGTAACAAAAAGCTCCATATGGAGATTTTGCTCCGGAAGGTCTGCCGAGGCGTCCAGTGGATAATCCACCAGATCCTGTACTACAGTTTTTTAATGAGGGACTTAGCCAAAATCCTGTCTCAGAGTCCGAAACTCAATAGCACGTTTTGTTACTTGGGGACTTTGTCAAAATTCTGACTGCAGGTCCATGGACAAGATTTGAACCTCATCACACCCCATCACCCAACTCGCCCAAAAAGTGGGGAAGGTGCATGGAAACAATGGAGGGGACCCCTACACCACGTGCAATGGGATCTACGCCTCAGGAACGGTGCTTCGTATGTGAAGCAAGGCATCACGGCATTTGGCGGCATCAGGCTTCTGTGGGGGGTGAGACCTGTACTTTGGGAAGCATAACTTGGGCTATTCTTGGCCAAATCTGTTGAAGATTTTCCCCTCTGCATGCCCGAGTGCGGCACCAGGAGGCGCCAACGAGTCGCCAGAGAGGCAATTCCTTGCCTTTGGATCTAAGGACTTGAGGATTGCTTGGATCCTAGAATGGATGATTGCCCCTAAATGTTAACGAGTTGCTAAATCCAGTGGAAGTTGTTTTAGTAGAATCGAACAAGTAATGAGAAGCACATGGGCTTGCTAGGTTGGGGTGTGCGCTGCGGCTCTCAAAGCTGGACTCGGTTTGACTGCCGGTGAATAATTGACCGGAACGAATAACAAAATTCCATGTAGGGATTTTGCTCCGGAAGGACTGATGAGGCGTCCTGTGGGTGATTTGCCGGATTTCAGAAGTGGAGTTTGTTGCTAAGGGACTGAGCCAAAATCCTGGCTCAAAGTTCAAAACTCAGAATCATAGTTTGTTACTCGGGGACTTGATCAGGTTCCGACTGCAGGTCCGCGAACAGGTTTCAAACCACATCAACCCCCATCACCAAACACGATGATTAACTCATCGAAAGAGACCCCAAAGGTGAGAAGGGCACCGCCACTAAGCGTAGGGATATCTGCGCCACCGGAATGGCATTTTGATGGGTCCTTGACATGTGAGGGCGCCTTGGCGGGCGACTTGGTGCGCGCCGCCGACTGAGTGGCTGTTTTGGGATGCTACCCTTTGGCTGACGTAGCGGGATCTATGGTGATCCGAATTGCGCATGGTTTGATGCGTTGGAGAGCTCATAACTAGCCCTACAAATGCTCAGATCATGTTCATGTTAAAAAAAAATACAATATTGCGTCATTCCCTTTGCAAAAGTGACTTTCTCACAACCGTATTCCACTCCCAGAAGCATACCGTGAGGCGACCAGAAAGCTCATGCTTAGACTCAAAACAACACGCCAAAACAGAGAAAGCCATGAATAACAAGAAAAGAACCATCATGGCACATTAGAGCTGCCTCCGCCCCGGGGCCGCTTTCCTGACAAAGGGTTATGGGTCCACAGCCCTGAACGGTCTACAAACCGCTCACGGCTTTCGCGACGGACGGGATCGTCATCGAGGATGACATCGCTGTCAAGCTCTGAGGTCCCGGAGTTGAAGACTAAACAAATGGCGCAGAAGGAGACACAACCCATCCAGAAGTATGCAGGTGGCTGTGGCTACGGGCTATGGAGGTGGCACTTTGAGCTGCACCTCGCGCATAAGGGGCTGTTGGAGGTCATGAAGGAAACCGAAGTCCTCGACAAAGCAACAACAACAGAAGCGCAGAAGGAGGCTTTTGCAAAGAAGAACACGGAGGTGCTCATGCTGCTGGTGTCCGAGACGGTTGAGTCACAGTGGGGCTACTTTTTGGGCTGTAAGCTTGCTGTCAAAGCTTGGCAAAAACATTGCGCCATCTATCAATCCAAGCCGCTGGCGAATGAAGTATTTGCAATAAAGAGACTCTCACATTGAGAATCAAGGAGGGAGATGATGCCATCACCGTCATGTAGTAGATCGAGTCTTGCCTCAAAGTGCAACGACGTGGGGTGGAAGATCGACATGCCGTTGCAGGGGCTGACCCTCCTCATGGCCCTTCTTGACTGTTGGAGCCCTCTCATTATACTCTTGGGAGGATGGACAGAGGACAAGCTCACCTATGACATGGTCGCAGAGTACATCTGCAAGGAGGCATAGCATCAGATTTGCAAGGAGTCCTCGTCGTCCTCATCGGCCCTTGTCACCAAAACGCATGGTGGTGGAAGTGAGGCCAAGGGAGGTGGGAAACATGACAGTGTCAAGAAGGGCGCCAAGAAGGGTGCGTACCGAAACTGCGGCAAGGAGGGCTACTGGGCTCGTAAGTGCACCGAGGAGGCAAAGGCCAGTGGCAAAGACGCCAAAGGCAAGAAGGTGCTCCTCCACATCACTCAAAACCACTACCTCAAGAAGGCCAACAGGCGATACCTTTACTCCGGAGCGGAGGAGCATACCTCGGTTGAGAAGGTCGGGTTCATCAACTACACCAAGTCCACCAAATCCATGGTGGTTGTGAACGAAAATGTGGAGCCGGCGGCTGGCCAAGGAGACGTGAACGTGGAGGTGGTGGTTGGTAAGAAGTAGGTGCAGCGCGTCATCAAGGACGTGCAACACTTCCTCGGCTTGGCTAACATTCTAAGTGTCAGCCGCCTAACTGACAAGAGGTACGAGGTGCTCTTTAAGAGAAGAGGTGCACTCGTGCAGAAGGATGGTGGCGGAAATCCCGTGTTGGAGGCTAAGCGCGAGGGAGGCCTCTACATCATGGAGACCAAGGTGATCCCCTCGGCGATAGATTCAGCAGACTTGTAGGAGCACACCGTCAACCTGGCCAAAGGAGGGGGAGCTGATCTGGAGCTCTAGCACCAATGACGGGGGCATTCCTCACATGTAGTCGTGAAGGAGATGGTGAAGCGCGAGCTGGTACACGGCCTCGTCATCAACGGAGCGAAAGAAGTGACAGATGTAGCAAAGCACAAAAACTGTCAGCCTTTCATTTGGGTAATGCACGGCGCAAACCATTCAACGAGAACATGAATCGCCTTGGACCTGCAAGAGGTCATGCTCAGCAACGTGTGCAGACCATTCAAGGGGGCGTCAAAGAGCAGCGCACGTTTTTCTGTCACCTTCATAGATGGCTACACCACAAAACTCTATGTGTACTTCATGAAGCGGAAACGCGAGGTCCTGGACCAAATGAAGGAGTATGTCCCTGTCGTGGAGAGGCAGACTGACCAGAAGGTTAGAGCGCTACGCAATGACAATGGCATAAAGTAAATGGGCTGTAGCGGTTGGATGAAGCAGTAGGGCATAAAGTGGGAACAAGCTACGATGTATTCACCTCAGTCAAATGACGTGGCAAAGCGGGCGAACCAAATGCTGCTAAACATGGTACGAACCATGTTGGTGGATGCTGAAGTGTCGCGAAGCTTCTGGGCAAAAGCTTTGTGCACGGTGAGCTACACCATCAACCTCACTCCTATAGTGGTGCACAATGGGAAGAGCGACTGGAAGATGCAATGGAAGAGGTTTGAAGCAAGCACAAGCCAAGTGTGGCACACCAAAAAGTGTTGGGGTGCAAGGCGCACGCGATGGTGCAGGCTGCGCAGCGGTGCGGCAACAAGCTAGAGCTGCGGGCAAATTCGTATCTCTTCCTTGGCTATGAGAGCGTGCATAAGGCGTTTAGGCTCTATGGCATGCGCAAGGAGGAGGTAATCCCCATCCAAGATGTCGAGTTTGATGAGCAGCACAGCTACATCAGCAGCAACAATGTGGGTGTTGTTAACTCTCCAAAGACAGGGGAGTGGTTCTAGCTCTATGACTAGAAGGAGCCGGCGGACGCCGAAGTTGCAGATATGGCATGAGAGCGCTACGGTACACCAGCGGTGGCTACCAAAGTGGAGGAATCCGATGACGATCAAGCTGATGAAGAGATCCACAGGAAGGATCCGGCGGATGAGGCATCGAGGGTGCCAAGGCGCACACTCCTAGCAAAGTGTACATCGGGCGTTTGTGGAAAATCCAGTGGACGTGCTAGCTGTTCAGGCGGGGCGAGAGAGATCCTTGGGGAGCCGTCCGGTCGATGACTCAACTGAGTGTGCTGAGTCAGAGGTATTGTAGAAGAATGATGATGCGCCACCAAAACTATCGCGTCGCACCAAGAGGCATTGAAAAGTGGGGAAGCACTTCGTCGCAAGCACCGGTCGATGGATTGGCATGACGTGATGCATGCTGGCTGCATCAATAGAGTCGACTACTGTACAGGAGGTGCTTGCACGGCCTGAATAGGAATGGGATGCAGTCATCAAATTGGAGCCGGCGCCCATCACGGAAAATGACACTTGGGAGCTGGTTGACAGGCCGAAAGATGCCAAGGTCATCGGCTGAAAGTGGGTCTTTAAGACGAAGTTCACAAAGGAAGGTGTGGTTGACACATACAAGGCACGGCTACTGGCAAAGGAAAACACATAATGTAAACTCAAGCACTACAATGAGATGTTTTCTCCCGTCGCCAAATTCACAAGCATCCCGGCGATCCTTGCAGTGGCGGCCGCAAATGACATGGATTTCCACCAAATGGACGTATATACATCTTTCCTCAACAGCATCATAGATAAAGAGATGTACATGGAGGTGCCAGAGGGGGTGGAGGCGCCGGAGGACAGGGTGTGCAAGCTGCGCAAGCCCTTGTTCGGGGTAAAACAATCACCCAGATGCTGGTACCAACAGATGGATAGATTCATGGCACAACTCGGGTTCAAGAGCTGTGAGGCGGATCACATTGTGTACGTGCGGTGCAAAAAGCAGTTCCATCAGATCGTCGCACTCTATGTGGACGTCCTCATTTTGAGCTCAACGGATCTGACGAGCCTATAACAGCTGAAAGAGCAGCTGAGTAGTAGATTCCAGATGTCGGACATGGGACAGCTGGAGTACAACCGTCGGGTGAGCATCATGTAGAACCGGAGGGCGCGCACGGTTGAACTGGGGTAGGCCAAATACATGCCCGAGGTGCTCATGCAGTACGGCATGGAGGACTGCAAACCAGTAGGCAGTCTGGTCTCTAGGACCTGTGAACTGAGCGCAGTAATGGCGCCGCAAACAAAAGAAGAGCGGAAGGATATGGCAGGGGTACCCTACCAATCGGCGGTGGGCAGCCTCATGTACGCCATGGTAGCAGCTCGACCGGACGTGGCCTAGACGGTGGGCCAAGTGAGCAGGTACGTGGCCGATCGAGGACCACTACACTCGAAGGTGGTCGAGCTTATCCTCCGCTACCTGCATGCAATACGGCATGCGCGCTTATAGTACGACGGTAAGGGGTGGGCGGAACCCTTGCGTCTAGTCTGCTACATGGACGCATTCTACCCTCGCTATGTGGATAAACAGAAGTCCACATCAGGCTACATGTTCTTCCTCACTGGTGCAGCGGTCTTGTGGTGCAGCCGAAAGTAGGAATGCGTTTCCACCTCCACAGTGGAAGCAGAGTACATCGCACTAGCCGAGGCAGTCTAGGAGGTGGTATGGCTGCGCAAGTTGCTGGGGGAGCTCGGCGTGCTACAGTAGGAGCCTACGGTGGTGCAAGAGGACAAAACCAGCTCAATCTTGCTCACCAACAACCCGACGTAGCACAGAAGGACAAAGCACATCAAGCATTGCCACTACGCATGAAACATGGTTGAAAAGGGGCAGGCCGTGCTACAACACTGCAACACGCACAACATGCTTGCGGATTACTTGACCAAAGCGCAACCCATGGACCGGCACGCATTGAGCATGGCCGAGCTTGGGATGACAAGTTATGATGGACTGGAGGGGGCAGCGGATGATGAGTAAGACCAAGCAGGATCAGCGGGCATGGCAGGTGTAAGGGGGAGTATGTTGAAGATTTGCCCCTCTACATGCCCGAGTGCGGCGCAGGGAGGCGCCGACGAGTCGCCATAGAGAGGAAATTCCTCGCCATTGGATATGGAAACTCAAGGATTGCTCGGATCCTGAAGTGGAGGATTGCTCCTGAAAGGTGACAAGTTGCTAAATCTGGTGGAAGTTGTTTCACAAGCATCGGACAAGTAATGAGGGAGATATGGGCTTCCAAATTTGGGGTGTGTGTGGCGGCTCTCAAAGCTGGATGCGGTTCGACTGCTGGTGAATGATTGACCGGAATGCGTAACAAAACTCCATCTGGGGATTTTGACTGGAAGGACTACTAAGGCGTCCTGTGGATGATTCACCGGATTTCAAAAGTGCAGTTTGATACTGAGGGACAGCCAAAATCCTGGCTTGGAGTCCAAAACTCTGCAGTTTAGTTTGTTACTTGGAGACTTCGTCAAAATTCCGACTACAAGTCCGCAAACAGGTTTTGAACCACATCAATTCCCATATACAGACACGATGATTAACTCATTGAAACAGACCCCAAAGGCGTGAGGGGCACCGCCACTACACGTAGGGAAATCTGTACCTCCGGAAAAGTGTTTTGATGGGTCCTTGACATGTGAGGGCGCCTCGACGGGTGACTTAGTGCGTGCCACTGACTGCGCGGCAGGTTTGGGGTGCTGCGCTCTGGCTGACGTAGAGGGAGCTACGGTAATCTGAATTGCAGACGGTTTTGTGCATTGGAGAGCTCATGACTAGCCCTACAAATGTTCAGAAATGTCTATGTTAGAAAACCAATACAAAACTGCGTTTTTCCCTTTACAAAAGTGACCATTTGACAATCGTCTTCCACTCCCAAAAACATAGCGTGAGGCAACCAGAAAGCTCACGCTTAGACTCAGAACAACATGCCAAAAAAGAGAATGTCGTGAACACCAAGCAAAGACCCATCCAGGCACGTCGGAGCTACCTCCACCTGGGGGCCGCTTTCCTGACAAAGGGTTATGGGCCCACAGCCCTGACTGGTCTACAAAGCGCTTACGGATTTTGTGGCAGATGAGATTGTCGTAGGGACGACATCGCCGTCAAGCTCTGAGGTCCCGGAGTTGAAGACTGCATGAATGGCACAGAAGGAGACACTGCCCATCCAGAGGTATGCAGGTGGCCCTGGCTATAGGCTATGGAGGTGGCCCTTCGAGCTGCACCTCGCGCACAAGGGGCTGTTGGAGGTCATGAAGGGAACGGAAGTCCTCGACAAAGCAACAGCAACGGAAGCACAGAAGGAGGCCTTCGCAAAGAGAACACGGAGGCACTCATGCTACTGGTGTCTGGGATGGCCGAGTCGCAGTGGATCTGCCTCCACCCGAGGGCCGCTTTCCTGAGAGAATCGCACACAATTTGGTGTGTTGGAGAGCTTCTGACTAGCCCTATAAACTTTTTGATCATGTCCATGTACAAGAACTAGTTTACAATCGTGTTTCTCCCTCTGGAGAATTGCCCGGATAAGGGAGGGGGGGGGCGAAAAGCAGAAAACTAGCTTAAAGTTTTGTTTTTCCCTTTGCTTATTGCAGGTGGACAATGATGGCCAGACAATGCCTACAACCCCTCACAAAGAAACAATGTGTGCTGCTTTCACTCATTGCTACTGCCTGCCGCTGCTTGTCACGGCTTGGCAAAAAGCTCCAAGAAACAGCTCGGGAACGGCTTATTTGCTCCAAAATGACATTTTACAATGAACAGAGAAGTCTAAAATCCCCTCACATCAAATGATTCATTTGGTTGTTTGCCAACGTGGAAGGTCTTCCAACGTAGTGGAAACAGTTGTGAGTGGATAATGGACAAATACATCTGTCTATCCGCTACAAGACGTTCATACAAACAACACATTGAATCCTTCTTTGAATAGTTTTTCTTTGACAACGTGGACGGGGGAACAGTGCCGAAGTCAACAAACTAAAAAAAAGTAACGGATGCGCAGGTTGGTACTTGACCCAAAAGCACCGGAACAAACCATGCTGGCGGTCTAGGAAAGGAGGGAATCGTCACATCGGTTTGGGCAAGACACAGCATGAAAATGAAGTCAACAAGGCCATCACCCGCTATCTTTAAAAATGAACATGAAATCTCCTGACAGTTGAAGGAGGACTGAATGAGGTCGAATGAGGCGCAAGGCAAGCTGGCCAGACACAGTCTGCGGGGTGGTGAACATTGGAGAACCGTGAAACAATTGTGGGATTTGTGCCCCTGATCTGGTCCACGTTGTTTTACCTAAAGGCTAGCCTACGTGGCAGCTTACCATTTGAAGCGCCCGAGTATCCATTCGAGTCCACCGAACGGTCAAACTTGCATCGTACGCTGTTCAGTGGGGAACTCGACGTCAGGCGGTGCCCCACATGAAGGTCCGGTTTCCCTTGGGCCTGCAACTGTGGAGGCTACGCCGTATGGTGGACTGTGAGCAGGAAACCAATGCCATTCAAAAGGCCCTTTTTATAGTGGTTTCTACTTGACAGCATTGAAAGAGGACGACGCGATTGGACTAGCCCTTTTTTTAACTCCATACACTCTCTCCCTCCCTGTCCCCCACGGCTGGTTGTGTGTAGCATAGACCACAAAAAAGGGGCCAACCGGCTTTGGAGTTAGGAAAAACACACCATCTTGATGCAAGTTGATTTTTTCTTAATGTAAACTTCAGTTTTACCACAAGATAATGCGTATGAAAACATAGACAGGCCACCAATGATACCCCTAGTTAGGCGGATGACATGGTATCTCCACTCGTTTCGTGGATTTTTTGCTTATTGAGTGTGTTGTTTTTGTGGGTTGCCAGTTTTGTGTACCAAATCATGAAGGCATCATTCATGTTTGCTTTCTCTAAAAGAGAGTTTTTTTTTTCCCTACATTTGGATGGGGTGCACTGTCACATGATTGTGGAAACTGAAGGACACAATGCATGCTAGTGTCAAAAAGGCGCTATCATTGCAGTTTTCTCTAATGAACAGTCTCAAACGTTGTCATTCCTAGCATGCAATTGTGCTTGTCTCGTCTTTCAATCAGGTCATATCGGCCACGGCTAAAATGAAGAACGCAGCGAGTCGAACACGGCATGTTCTTGCGGAATCTGAAAGGACATCTACGACCGAGGTTCCACACTGGCGATGGTCCAGAACCCGTAGTCGAGGTTGTTCTTTTTTTTGTCACCATTGACCATTTTCGTTCGAGCGGAAAGTCCTAGGTGGTTGTTGCATGGTTTCACTTCAAACCCATGGACTACATTTGTAATTGTTGACAATGGCAATGACGACCGCCGATGGGTTAAGTAGGAGGTGAACAAAATGCAACTAGAGTACCTCACTCTGTTGTTTTCGTGAAATATTACGTGGCACTGAATTCATTTTGTCGAAAGATAGGCATTTCCTTCACAGACTGGTGACGTGAGCCATTTTTTCCGTACCTCTACATTTGAATCATTGCAGTCGTGTGTTCCTCATCTTCAACAAAAGAGGCGACGATCTTACTGCCATGTTTAACTTCTCAACACGTAGAGAGCGCAGCAACCGTTACGTCACCAGATGAGTCATGTCTGCGATGCTTCGTGTGGTGATGTATGTGATTTCTGGAGAGGGACTACCCCAGTTATACGGCATGCTGGAGCTAGTGCATGATCTTGGTGTTGCACCAATACTGCCACTTTGAGGTGTGTTGTAGCCCATTATGAGTGCGGATTGTTTGCAATCCGTCAATCCGGACCTGTTTTAGGTTTGGTCTTGGCTTCTTATGGCGCATATGACTCAAACGCCACTGCAAAGCTCATTTTTCCTATCAGGGCCTACATCTAATGTATGGCCGATGGCGGGATCGATTTGGCTGCAAAATCCCTAAACCATTCACACGTTGGCATGCAGGCCTGCTTGCATCATACTGCTGATGGATTTTTTTTTTCCTTCTTTTCATTTTCGCGTAATCTTCTCCATCGGCTGCATCCATGGCCTCCATTCAAATGTTTGAATATAAATGTCTTCCTTTACATTTTGAACGTTAGGGCAAGTCGTACATCAACAAGTGCCTCGAGTCTCTCCAGGTCCCTCATGTCGCGTCACCTGCACCCCTCTGAGAGGTCCAACATGGACTCATGCAATAATCACTAATGCATTGCAGCAGCCATTGCACAAAAGCCATAGCATGAGCGCAAAACATCGGATACCGCAATGCGTTGACCGTTTTTACGCTTACCCGTTGCTGCAGTGCGGTACCCGCGTTACTTTAAAAAATGACCGCATACCTCAATGCGGCAACATTGGTGCCACACCCACAATTTTGTTGGTTTGCGGCCATCGTAGATTTGTGAGTTGGATGTTTTGAAAGATGTTGTTGTTTCCTTACAATGGGAGGCCGGATGTAAACAATTTGTTTCTAGAAAAGGTCATGTGAGGACTGTGGACTCCATTGATGCTAGGGGACCCGGATGGATTCTGGTCGCCCGATTCCCCATAGTCGACTGCACTTTCCTCGTCCTGGACAGGGGGTCCTTTTCTGCAGAAAAGAAGCAATGATCTGCGGCAGGGACAGCCGGGCACTCTGTGTTGCGGCGGCTTCCAAAGACGCACTCCCTTTGCCACACCGGAGATTGGAAAGTCAGGATCACCGTTTATTACTTCCACAAGGATGTCTGCAGACGTAGCTGAGAGTGTCAAGGACGTCTGCAAGACAGTGATTGTGAATTTCCTAACCTAGGAAATTCACGATCAATAACGTAATGGAATGATGCTATTTGCCTAAGTGATTTACATCACAGTCAAAACATGCTGACATTGGCCGCGGCTATGTGGTTGTCAAACCCTCTTGCTTGATGGCCATGGTCTTGACCTGCCCAAGTCTGAAGCGGGAGGTATGGCACAGACAGTAGTAAAGGGAGTTCATGGCGTGAGAAGCAGTTGAAGGCATGCAAAATTCCAAATGGCTGTCGAAAGTAGTGCAAAACTATTGCGTGGGTGAGTGGGGTGTGCAACATTGTGCCTTGATGATGGTGACCACTGGAAAAGAATTCGATGCTGGAGAGTAGAGTAAGGCGGCAGTCATTACTTAGGTTGTCATCATAATGATCAAACACAGAAAGCTTGAAGTGATGTATTTGGCACTACTCGTATTTCATTGATGGAAGTTGACAGTGGGTGGTCACCAATGTTGTGTTGCTGTTTCCAATGCACAGACTTTTGCGTGACTTGATTTATTGACGTAGCTGGGTTAGAATTACGTGTTGTTTAGGACATATGGAATACACCAGAATAACAGAAAATCATGAAGATACTTTGGATGGTGTTGCACTAAGATTTCAGTTCATTGGTTGTGGATGTATCAACAAATCATCATTTGACGTTGTAACAGTTCTTTCCCTGGTTTGCCAACCATTGTACTGCCTTTGGTTTCCCCAATGGACGTTCAAACTTTCTCCAGTGGTTGGTGAGTCATCTTTCCACATAGCATCAGTGTTTTGTGCTGTAAACTGGGGCAGCCCTCAGAGAGTTGATCAGGCTCACTAAGAGCCGCCAAGGCAAGACCAAATGTTTGTGAGAGGAAGTTGCAGGTTGCACAGACATTAACTTTGAAGGCAAATGCATGTTTGCAGGGAACACAAAATTCAGAGTTGACTCTTGATTGAGAAGTCACATGATCACAGCTTTCTTACAAGACTTGATATGCCTCATTTGGCCAAAGGAGCACTGAGATACACTCTGTCAGAGTTGACCCTCTACTGCACTCCTACTCTAGCGTGATGAGCGGCAGTCACATTAGCATGCATTATAACTAGCATGCATTATATTCTCCTTCCTTGAAGTCTCTTGAAGGCCCTCCAGCTTCCTTTTCTCCTTGAATGCCGCTCCCAGCCGTCCTGATCAATAATTCTGCCCGCCTTTTGTGCTGAAAGTGCTCTGGTCGCCACTCGAATCGGAACCATGATCTCCAAACTTTGGGAAACCATATCTCACCCATACAGACTCCTAATTGAGTTCTGTAAAGTGTGTTGGAACCTGTAAAACATTCCCTATGCATCTGTGCTGTCAGATGACTTTCATCGAGCAACACATTTATGTCATTTTCTGACAACCTAATATCCATCATTCTCCCACTTTACGGAGAAAAAAAGAAAAAGAGAGAAAAAAAAAAAAAAAAAAAACCACACTAGTCCGCACTGTCCCCTTACCTGCTGAAAGCAATGTGCTGCCTGCGACTTGGTCAGGAGGTCCGAAAACATCATACTCGAAGGGCAGAACTTGATCTGCACCACCTGCTTTGCCACGAGCTCGCGGATGAAGTGGTATCGCAGGTCGATGTGCTTGGTGTGGGCGTGAAGCTCTGCGTTCTTGGTCAGAGCAATGGCGCTCATGTTGTCATAGTAGATTGTAGTCGCTGTGGTCTGCTGCTGTCCAAGGCTTGCCAGCAACTCACACAGCCACACGGCTTCTTTTGCGGCTTCACTCAGGGCGATGTACTCTGCTTCAGTGGAGGAGAGGGCGACACACTCTTGTTTCTTGCTCCTCTAGCTGATTGCACCTCCTCCGAGCACAAACACGAACCCACTGCTTGACCTCCTTGTGTCCAGGTCACCTCCCCAATCTATATCACTGTAGCCAACGAGGATGGGGCTGTTGTTGCCGTTGAAGGTGAGGCAAAGGCTGCTGCTGCTGTCAAGGTAGCCCAGCACGTGCTTGACCGCCTCCCAATGCGGCACGCCTGGATTTGCACAACACTTGCTTAGCACTCCCACTGCTTGGCTGATGTTGAGGCGCGTGCCGACTACTGCATACATGAGGCTCCCAACTGGAGCTTTGTACAGCACTGCTTCCATGCGACTGCTCTCTTGCATGTCGTGGGGAGTCTGCGTCATGCTCAGCTTTGCTCCCACTTCCAGTGGTGTTGCAGCCTTGCATGCTCCTGCCATGTTGAAGCGCTTGACGACGTCGCTTATGGACGTGCTCTGCGACAACTCCAAAGTTTGCTGCTGCCGTTCGCGCTTGACCTGAAGGCCAAGGTAGTAGCTGAGCTCTCCCATGTCTTTCATGTCGAACCTGGCAGCAAGGGACTGCTTCACATTGTCTAGAAGACACTTTGAGTCAGATATAATGAGCAGATCATCAACATAGAGCAAGATGATGACCTGGCTTGCCTCTTGCACGCGCCCATAGACTGCATGGTCTGCTTTGCTGCGCACAAAACCAAGCCCAGCCAGCTGCTCATCCATCTTGTGGTACCATGCTCGCGGTGCTGGCTTCAGGCCGTAAAGAGCCTTCACAAGCTTGCACACCAAATCCTCCTTTCCCTCCACCAAATACCCCTCCGGCTGCTCCATGTACACATCCTCCTTGGGGTCCATTCAGAAATGCACACGTCACATCCATTTGGTGCACCTCCCAGTCCATAGCAGCAGCAAGAGCGAGAATCGCTCGGATGCATGGGAACTTTGCGACAGGTGCAAATGTCTCATTGTAATCCACACCCTCAGTCTGTGCATACCCCTTTACGACCAGCCGTGCTTTGTACCTGAGCACCTTACCATCCGCTTCACGCTTGAGCGTGAAGATCCACCGACATCTAATCACCCGGCTGCCACGTTGAGCTTCCTCGAGGGTCCATGTGCCGTTCTTCATGAGCGGACCATACTCCTCGTCTGCTGTAGCATGCCAATCTGCCACCTTGGTGCTATCCATGGCTTCAGAGAATGTGGCTCGGTGATCGGTGATGGTGAGGAAGAGAAGCTTGAGGTCAGATGAATCCATTGGCTGAGGCTGAGAATGTAGACTTGGGTGCCGGTGCCTGTGAGAGAATCTGGTTTTTTTGTCTCAATCTGCAGCTATGCCAGCCCATCCATTGCATCACGCTTTGTTGTGATAACAAATGCACATGCCGTATCACTATACACAATGGCATGCATCACATCCAGAAGAAACACATTAACATCAAGCATCACTTTTTGCATAAACGTATTGCGTGTGGTGATGTGAGCCTGCTTGGTGTTGACACGCACGAGCGGCGCGATGACTTTCTCACCAAGGTGCTTACAGTGGCAAGCTCAAATTTGCTTCAAAAAATACTTCATCATGTGTAGAAAATCCGTCCCTCAGTCCCTCTGTGGTGATCACGGTTGATGTGTGCCCGTCAGTGTGGTTTGTTTCCCTTTCAGTGTGGCTCCTTGATGCCTTGTGGCTATGCCTCTTCTATGAGTATGTCACACGGTATCCATTGATGAAACTAACTTCCAGGCACTCTACAATGGTTGACAGCTGCTTTAACAGCTTTCGTTTGACCTCCATGGCTCTCTGATGTTCCCAAGAGTGTCCTCGGCAGCCAGTTCTTCAGGCAAGTTTATTGGTGGTCCCGTATCTGGTGTTTTGGAGCTTGCCTGTGTAGGGCTCTTCTTTGAGTGTCTGCTGCTTTCTTCAGATTGTCATTCAGACAACTGAGCAGCCAGTAAGATTTCCAGGATCATTCCAGTGAGGAAGAGTATGTGGCACTTGGTGCAGGTACATGTGAGAGTCTTTGGCTGTCTCGCTTACTGCAACAGTTGTGTGTTCCCATCTGCTGCATCACCCTACACTGCGATAACCAAAGTGCAAAGGCAATTACTGAGCACGATGGTATGCATTACCCCCGCACCAAGCACATCAAGATTGAGCATCACTTTGTACGCGAGCGCATTGCTGCTGGAGAATTTCAGGTTGTCTGGGTTGACTCTTGTCAGCAGCGTGCACACTTCCTTACCAAAGCTCTCAGCAGTGGCATGTTCAAAAGCGCTGTGCATGCGACTGGTCTACTGCACTCTTGTGATACCCCTGATTGACGTGGGCCTTGTGAGTTGTGTTATTCTGCGACTTCAACATGCTCTAATGTGTGTGTGGGCTATTCTTCTCTGGGTCATGGGAATGTGTTGGTTATGGGTGTGACACATGCAAGTGACCTCTT
>SZWC01000911.1:61135-71158 GCA_023375785.1 Penium margaritaceum
ACACACACACACACACACACACACACACACACACACACACACACACACACACACACACACACACACACACACACACACATCATTACTCTATGTGATTGATCTGGATTAAAGCTCTTGGGTGCAACATTGTGATGCATCATGATGCACACAATGGTGGCTACACCATCAAGTTCTCAAGTGGTGGCCACAGCCCCAGCAATGAATCTATGGAGAGGTAGCCTATAGTGATGCTTTTCAATTCTACATTCCAAACACGGGGCACATATTCATAGGATTGCATGCACCACATATGCACGTGGTCGATGTGGTTTGAGTTCCTCTCATATGCATGTATTAGCTTAGTGAGCCAGGTTGCTGATCCCCGACGCCCATACATCCCCTTTACACCAGCGTGTGAGAAACCACCTGGAGCTCATTCGCTTCAGGGTTCATTTCGGTCCCTGGGTGGCGTCCGAGCTCCACGTCGAGAGCCTTGCGTGGATGGCCCAGTCAAATTGCACTTACCACTAAGCTTGCTCCTTAATTGCTCACTTATTCTTGTTCCTAGTTGTTTCTCGTGAAAGTGAGCATGCCCCGATCCATGGCGTCGCACCGTTCCTTCTACTTGCTTGCTATCTTGCTTATCCTAGCAAACCAAGCTATCTCTCTTAATCCCCTGAGTTTGCTGAAACCACTACAAGAACACATGAATCAATGGTTGGACATCTCCATGGAATTTGTGACAGGATTTCACCTCACACTAAAGGAGTTTAACACAATCGTCGCAACTTGACAATGAACGAGTTGAGTCCGACAGAATCACCAAGGTGAAACTCGGTATCCGCCCAATGCTTATCGTTTCAATACAGACAGCTGCCTCAAGCTCATCCAAGACACAAGCAAGCATTTCCCTAGTAGAGCCTACCTCTTCCACCACGTATGGAAGTGGATGTGAACATTAAGTATACAATTGAAGATGTCCTTGGACATTTCCGGCAAGGAAAAGTGTCTAAGTATCCCATCAATTGGCAGGACTACAATGGATCGCACAAAACCTAGGTGCCCTACGACAAGCTACAATATGTCAATGAAAACATCAGCTATTGTTTTAGCCGGCATCTACCTAGGTCTTGCAACACGTCGGGAGACAACGGTACAAGGAGGAAGCGGCAACATGTTGGCACACCCTCTCTACCATGCAAGGAACATTCACACAGCATCCATGGCGATGGGTGGAGCAAGAAGTTGGTGAAAATCTAAAGAACTTCAAGAGACAAGTTGGCAAGAGTCAGGAGCCAGCAAGCTCTTAGCAGCCGGTTGACCGGGCCACCCATACAAGTGGCTCGATGTGGGGCCCGGCGGCCACCCCGGGGTCAAACTGAACCGTTCCGCAGAAGCTGCCGTGGTCTCTCACACCTCGGAGCGACCGAGAGTGTGGGTCCCCACGATCAACAACCCAGTGCAATAATCTACAAAACTAGCACAGGATGCAAGTCAGTAAAACAAGGAGCCACATCGGCCACGAGCGTATGTGGAAGCATGCATCTCTCAAGTATTGTATTTCATGTCTTTTCCATGCAACAGCTGATCACCACATGCTGAAATCAGCATTCATGCACTCAGGTAGAACTGAGCATGATTGAGCTCACGCCAATCTTGCACCTGGCTGAGAGGCCAATGATGCGTGAACCACGACGTATGCACCTTGAGCTTCACATCAGCTTATTCACCTGCAGTAACGGTGTGTGTGAATGAATGGAGTCAAGAGGTCACTTGCGTGTTTGACAGACACAACCAACACTCCCCCATGACCCACAGACGAACAGTGCACACACTACGTGGAGAAGCATGGTACAAGTAACAGACAAGAAGTTGTCACATCAGCCAGGGGTATCGCGTGCACGCAACAAGCCAATTGCATGCACAACGGCCTTGAACATTGCACTGCTGAGAGCTTTGGTGAGAAAATCTGCAAGTTGCTAACGCTTGTTGACCCAGACAACCTGGACCTCTTCTACGGCAATGCGCTCGCGGACAAAGTGATGCTCAATGTTGATGTGCTTTGTACGTGAATGATGCATGCCATCATGCTCATGCTTTTGTTTTTGTTATGCAGTGTGATGGAGCGGATGGGGACACAAAGCTGCTAAAGGAAGCGAGACAGCTTGATACTCTCACACGTACCTGTGCTACGTGCCATATACTCACCCTCACCGGAGCTGCGTGCAACACAATCATGTGCGCCACTTTTCCACAGAATAGCTGTCCCGCCTGCGAGAAAGATGTAGCCAGTGAAACTACATGCATTTATGTCATGAGCCCGGTCACTGTCAGTACATCCGTAAACAACCACACAAGGCTGTGACCTGTAGCATAGTCCCACACGTGCGGTGAACAGTGCATAGCGGACAGTACGCAGTGCAGCCTTGAGATGCTTCTGACGAGGCTCCTGAGAGAACTAGGCAAGGAAGTTCACCAAAAAGGCCACGTCCGCTTGGGTGGTGGTGGCAAGGTACATCAAAGATCCAGTCACGCTAAGATAATCAGTGACATTGACAGGGTCTCCCAGCTAAGTCATGTCGAGTAACTTCAGCAGACGTTGGCCAACTAGAGTCATTGGTGTAGATGTAGTGGGAGTGTCAGCTAGCAAGGAAGAAATGAGCTTCCCAGGCTGCGAATGTAGGCAGCCTGGTGCACGTGCAGTATCTGGCCCTGGCAGTCACGCTCAAGTTCCATGCCAAGGAACACACAATCTGGACCCAAGTCCTTCATTTCGTAGGTGGACTCCAACAGAGCTTTTACTGAGTGCACGGCAGCAGGGCAGGGTGACACGATGAGAAGATCATCCATGTAGACCAAGATGGCCACGAAGGGCTACGAAGATGCACTCAAGAAGAGAGCTGGATCAACGATGCTACGATGGTAGCCAACCTCCTTGAGGGTGGACAAGATCTCTAGGTTCCAACAGTGGGGGACTTCTTCAGCCCGTAGAGGGCCTTGCATAGCTACCAGACCTTGTTTGTGCCATCTGCAAAGCCTGGAGGCTGTACCATGAAGATCTCCTAGTTGATATGTCTATGCAATAATGCATTGTTGACGTCCATGTGCTCTAGTTCCCCGTCATGCTGGGTGACCAGGCTCAAGAAAGCTTGTGCCGTGAAGTACCATCCAACAGGGGAAAACGTTTCATCAATGATGATGTCTTGAATTTGGGAGAAACTCTTGGTAGTGAGCCGGGCCTTTTACCTTTCAATCGTACCATCATGCTTTAGCTTACGTCGAAGGACCCATTGGGCAAAAACTACTTTACGACTTGCTAGGAGATCAACAAGTTCAAAGATCCCATGTTCTTTTAGGGCTTTGAGCTCCTCCTGCATGGCCTTTTCCATTGTCATTGTCAGCTGCCTCCCTCCCCTGACGGCCAATGGTAGGCTCTGCTGGAAGCAAGGGAAGCCCGCTTGCCGCAAAACAGGCGGCGACATATCTAGCACCTGATGCATCTAGAGCACTGTGAAACTTGTGAGCCACGAGTGCAAAGCTCACTCAGGACTTAGGGTGGACTACACTGATAGCAAGTCCTAGTGTATCCAGTCCAGTAGGTCTGGCAGCGTATTTGCTTGAAGTGGAAGATATACTGGAGCGGGTATGACGCTGAGAGGGCTGGATAGACTATGAGACAGAGTGTTGTGGGAGGGCACGGAGTCTCCCTCCGTGAGTGTACAGCTCTGGTCTGACTGGAGGGTTATCTGTAACTGGAGGAGAGGCTGTCTTGCCAGCCACAGTCAGCTATAGGATAGGCGATGGCAAGATTTCAACGACGACGCATGGGGAAGACTGTGCCATAGTGTCAGTAGACAGTGGCAGAGCGCTGAGAGGTGCTGACGTGGACTCAGAGGATGCAGAGGGAGAAGACGCCAGGGAAGGATCAGGTGGGGATGCAGACGGGGTGCTGAGGAGTGTGTCAGAGTTAGAAGACATGTCAGACACAAGAGGAGAGGGATCAGAAGAAGAAGGAGCAAAGCCAGAGACAGGTGGCAATGCCCCAGCAAGACTGGAGGCTGGAACAGACCCATCCCCCCCATGCCGGTGGAGCGACTACAGAGAAAAGGATGGAGCAACACGGGATAGGTCGCAAGGAAAGGCGTCCTCAAAGAAGTGGGTATCACAAGACTCAACGACACGGGCGCGATCAGGATCCCAGAAGCGCCAGGCCTTGGACATGGCTGACACCCTGAGAAAGGTGCACAAGCAAGCGCGCGGACTGAGTTTGTCGTCACGAAGGTCCTCGGGGAGCCAAACGGCAGCCTCATAGCCCCAGACACAAGCAAGGCGAAGGTTTGCACGACATCCAAACCAGTGCTCAATCGGCGTGACATGACGTGGAAGAGGGCCGTTGGGAACGCGGTTCCGGATCCACGTCATGTGGGACATGGCTTCAAAAGAGTGTGCGGCAATGGTGTTGTGGGACGGCAGAGCCGTTGAGTACTGCGGAGACGAACCCGTGACCTGTGGGCTACGGGGCTGCGAGGCTGCTAAGACAGCGCAGCGAGGTGCAATAGATCAGCGGGGTAGCAGGCCCGGGCAGCAGGGCTGGGGTCCTGCTCTGCAGTAGAGCTGCGAGTTGGCAAGACTCCCAGGCAAGCTGCCTTGGTAATGCAGTGATGCGGGACTGCTGTACTACTAAGCTGTCAATCTCTGAGACAAAGAGGTTGAAGAGATCAAAATTGCAAAGCTGCGGGGCCATGAAATGTGGGCTTGCAGTGTAGAAGCTGATGCGGCGAGGCTGAAACGCCGTGGCGGGAAGGTGCCATGGTGCTCCAGTGTTGTGATGTTGTAGAGCTACGAGTTGGCACGATATCGAGCCAAGAGTGTCTCTTATCACTTGCGCAGCAATGATGCACTGCCGAGAAAATGCGGAACTGAAGGGTTGTGCAGCTTCAAGTTGTGAGCTATGCGATAGTGTTCTGAGGCACAGTGGTGAGCTGTGCACTTCTCTGTGCAGTAGCCGCATAGAGAAGTGCTACTGCGGGTGCACAACCCTCTCTACCATGCAAGGAACATTCACACGAAATCCATGGCGACGGGTGGAGCGAGGAGTTGGTGAAAATCTTAAGAACTGCAAGAAAGTTGGTAAGATTCAGGAGCCAGCGAGCTCTTACCAGCCGGTTGACTGGGCCACCCACACGAGTGGCTTGAAATGGGACCCGGCCGCCACCCCGGGGTCGAACCGAACCGGTCGGTGAAAGCCACCGTGGTCTGTCACACCTTGGAGCAACCAAGTGTGTGGCCCCGCAGGATATTCGATGCATTAAGGTACAAAACAAGCACAGCATGCAGGTTAGTCAAACAAGGAGCCACATCGACCATGAGCGCATGTGGAGGCATGCATCTCTAAAGAATTCTCTCTCATGTTTTAGCCATGCAACAGCTAATCACCGCATGCTGAAATCAGCACGCAAGCTCTCTGGTAGATCTGAGCATGGCCAAGCTCAGACCAATCTTGCACCCGGTTGAGACGCCGATGATGCGTGGCCCACGACGTGTGCCCCTTGAGCTCCATATCAGCATACTCACCTGCAGTAATTGTGTGTGTGTGTGTGTGTGTGTGTGTGTGTGCGTGTGTGTGTGAAANNNNGCTAATCACCGCATGCTGAAATCAGCACGCAAGCTCTCTGGTAGATCTGAGCATGGCCAAGCTCAGACCAATCTTGCACCCGGTTGAGACGCCGATGATGCGTGGCCCACGACGTGTGCCCCTTGAGCTCCATATCAGCATACTCACCTGCAGTAATTGTGTGTGTGTGTGTGTGTGTGTGTGTGTGTGTGTGTGTGTGTGTGTGCGTGTGTGTGTGAAAATGAATGGAGTCAAGAGGTCCCTTGCGTGTTCGACAGACACGACCAACAAGGAGTGAGACGTTGTTGACGTACACATGTCCTTACAATCCACGTCTGGAGATTTGTTTGAAAGATGCTAGGTAATATGTTGGTATTTCCATGAGTTCGGAGGATGTGTTGCACTGATGCACATTCCTGAGGGAGTAGTGTTTCTTCACCGTCTCTCCAGGCTCTCAAGCACCATCTGTAACATTGTATTCTATGCAACGTATGCTGTGATGCAGAATGCTGCTTAGGGGGTTTCTCCATTCCCTCATTCCAGACCACATGTGTTAGGGCTATTGTGAGGGCATTGAATATGTGGCAACAGAGAAAAAAACAATTCACTCATGATGTTCAGCTTGTATCAACCAGTGCTGGTTCGCACAAGGAAGGAGTTAGAAAACCTGGGAGACTTCAACCTGGCTAATGTTGGTTCGTGTGGCTTCCACCCATCACGAGCGACGACCATGGTGATTACACGTATACCCTACACTGGTGGTGTGAAACAACAGTACTAGAGAGCACGGTGACATGGTCCGTGATGCGGACGTAACTAGCGTCGGAGCACAGACGAGTGGCTCCATGCACCAACAGCTGCTATACAGCTTCCACAACATCCCGGGTGCTTGCCAAGGTCCTTTGAGGTGTTTTCTGCATACGCTAGAGTTTTCTCGGTGGACTGGATGGAGAGTCCGATTTGCATGTTTTGCTTTTTTTGTCCAAAAATCAATGCTGTATTTGTACGTGGGACCATTCATAGCGTCTGGCTTGAGATTTTGCATCTCTAGGTTCAGACGATGTTGCATTTGGATACATGTGCGCAAACTTACGGCCAAAATAGTGGTCTTGAGCCGGGTCGTAGGACAAACTGACATTGTCGCGTGCAACATCCGCTATGCACCGCGCTAGCTACTTATGCTATGTGCTTGTCAGTTTTCATTCTCTCTCTATAAATATATTAGATTTGAGCTTTCTCTCACTCTATACGTGTCCCTATCCGGACCCTTGTAGTTTTGTGCATGACTTGTGACTTTCATCACACTGACTCAACGCTGACGCCTAGGTAAGTGGCAAGCAGCTGGGAAGGTTCCAAGAAGTTTCTCATGGTATCAGAATGGTGAGGCATCCCTTGGTAAGCTGCACAATAAAAACACAGCAGTGGCAGAAGCAATGAGAGTCATGGCTAAAGCCACGGTCCTGGGAGGATCCACCAAGCCACGGTGACCCGTCGTAGCGGATTGCAGCAGTGTAGACACCCTTGCAACCGCATCACAACACCACCACACGTGGAAGTCAAGGGTTTCCCAACCATCTCCAGCAGCAGTTGAGGCATGTGATGTTGAGAAAGGGTCTGTGAAAGGTCCCAGAAGCTTCATTCAAGTCGCACATACCACCCACCCTCCCCCCCCCCATGATGTGAGAGTGCAACTACCCCTTTTGACCACCATTTTTGACATGGAAGAGCTTCTTAGAAAGATCTTGAAAAATCCTATCCATTGTTTTCACTCTCCCCTCATTTCAAACAATGTAGGCTCTAAGAAATGAAAAAACGCTCTCAGATCTATGTTTTCTCCGGATTTTGGGCTAAAAAGAAAACGGTGACGTTTCATACCTTTCTTAGGTTTTTCACACGAGACCACCGCCATTGAATTCATCCTCCTTTGGTGCATAATCACTTCAACCTTTGTTTCCTTTGGACAACCTTCATACTGACGTCATCATTGTAGGTGATGACGTCAGCACCAACACTTAGCCAAGTTTTTGGCTGGAACATCATTTGTTACTAGCGGTCTAAATCATTGAGAAACGCCAACGGTTTGTGATTCTCACAACATTGACGTTTGGACCCAGTATTGAGCAGTGCCGATGCCGCCAGTCCGTGACAAGGGCAAGGGGCCAGGAGACCCCTTCTCTTTCTCACTGTCGTAGCATGTCTGAGAGACTGTGCTTCTATCGCCAATCTCCCCTTGTGGCTTTGTGCCAGCGGGAGCGAGAGCCCTCTACACTCATAGCGTACATGAGAGAGCCCACAAGTTAAGGATAAGGTTCAAAGGAGGGCTGAGTTGTCAGAACAGCCGGTGCAGTGAAGTTGTGGTCGGCTGCCATTGGAGTTGTCGTGCCGTTGCATGCTTCATGTCCAACGCGAGTGAGAATTGAGTTGACATACGACTCTTGGGAAAGAGTGATGGTGCGCGCTGCTTGGTCACGACGCACCTCCATGCAAAGGTGTTGAATGAGTTCACCAAGGTCTTTCATTTGAAAGCGTTGCATGAGTGCCTCCTTGAAGGCAGTGAGCTCATCAAGGTTGTCTGATGCAAGCGTCATGTCATCAACGTATGCAAGAATGCAGCAACCGGATGTGGATTTGCGAAGGAAGAGACTTGCATCAGATTGGGATGGATGAAAGCCAAGGTTGATGAGAGTATTTTGAAGCTTTGCATGCCACTCTTGGGGTGACTACTTCAGGCCATAGACAGGCCGTTGGAGGCGCCAAACGTTGTTTGGAGAGTACGGGTGGTAGCCCTTCGGACACTCAAGGTAGATGGTCTCATGAAGATCGCCTTGGAGAAAGGCAGTTGATACATCCATTGCATGCAACTCCATGTCACGTGATGCAGCGATGTGGAGGAGAGCTCTGAACGTAGTTAACTTGGCTCTTGGAGAGTAGGTTTCGAAGAAGTCAATGCCTTTCTTTTGAGAGTACCCCTTTGCAACGTAGCGCGCTTTGAACTCGACAGGTTTGCCGAGAAACATTTTCACACGGAAGAGCCACATACCTTTTACGACGTTTGTTGTGGAGGGTCTTGGCTCCTCAATGTAGGTTTTGGTCGCTTGAAATGCATGGAGCTCACTCTCGATTGCTCTTTTCCACTTCTTTGCATGTGGACCAGCCATGGCTTCTTCAAAGGTGGTTGGCACTGGAATCTGTTGCTGTTTGTGAACTGTGGTACTCAGAATGGCGTGTTGGTTGGTGCGTGGAGCGCGAGGGAGGCAAGGGAGATTGGTGTGTGTGAGGTCAAATGCCGAAGGACCCATGGCAAGCAAGCAAGGGAGGGGAGTGTGTGTAGAGAGCATGTTTACAACCTCTTCTTGTCTATCTTCTTGAAGAGCAAGATCACCCCCTGAAGGTAGACAAGGAAGAGAGGGACAAGAGGAAGATCCATGGGAGCGGAGTAGCTGTTTGGCAAGGATGTGTTCAGAATTTCGCAGTGTGGGGGGAGGTGGAGGGGAGGAGGAGGGAGAGAGTTGAGGAGGCGGAGGCGGAGGCGGAGGCGGAGGTAGAGGCGGAGTTGGAGGAGCAGATGAGGGAGAGGAGTCTACGGGAGATGGACAGAGAGAGGGTGGAAGAGAGAAATCAGAGGAGGGCAGGTTGGGAAGAGTGGGAGGGGGGAAGAGAGGAAGCGGAGGAGGTGGGGGTGGAGCAGCTGCAGATGTGGATGAAAGTGGAGTGGAAGGGTCATTAGCAAGAGGCGTTGAAGGGGTATGGGAAAGGGGAGGGGAGGATGATGGTGAGGAGACTTGTGGCGAGGTGGAGGGAGAGAGGCCGAAATGCACCCAGTCAAGGGGTGGGGGGTCGGACTGTTGGTGGAGAAAATAGGGACGGGTTTCGTTGAAGCAAACGTCCACACTGCACATCTCTTAGCCGGTTGTAGGGTCAAGGAAAAGATACCCAAGAGAGTGTGGCGCAAAGCTGAGGAAGACGCACGGAACAACTTTAGGATCGATCTTGGATGTGTTTTGTTGAGAACGTTGTCGTTTGTTGAGAAGGACATAAGCCGTGGAACCCCAAACACGAAGGTTGGAGACGTTGGGTTTGGACCGTGTCCATGCTTCCGTGGGAGTGCTGTTGGAAAGGAGAGAGGGGTAGAAATTGTACACGTGTGAAGCATAGAGGAGAGCGTACGTCCAGTAGTCGCGAGGGGCGGCTGCATGGGCAAGAAGGGTGCGGACGATGTTGAGAAGGGTCTGGTTACGACGTTCAGCCACTCCGTTTTGTTCAGGAGATTCTGGGACCGTTACTTGGTGATCAATGCCGCGGCTGGCGCAGTAACTTGCGAGAAGATGGGACAGAAATTCACCGCCACGATCGGACCACAGACGACCGATGGAGCGGCCAAACCGGGCAGAAGCTTGGTTGGCCCAAGTAATGAAGGCAGTGTGGGCGTC